>CM017188.1:40782861-40989204 GCA_004837865.1 Musa balbisiana | reverse complement strand
CAGTCCCTATTTTGTAGAATCTGTAGGGTTAATTGAAATAGAAGTCATATTAGGCATTTCGACTCCAAATCATTCAATCTAGGTATCCAAATAAAGGTCTTCGAGTCTACTTTCAAATGGAACAGTTTACCCTAAATCAGAGTTTAGTACAAAAAGTTAGGACCAAAACAATGCATGGAGATCAGATTACCGAAAATTACAGATTCATGGCTTTGTATCAAAACGAAAGAAATATTTGGTTCTCAGCTGAAATCTTTCAAAATTTTTTTTAGGATGACCACCAAGCAAAAGTCTAGAGCATCGCGGGCTCTATGCATAACTCTCTTTACCATTTCTGGCAAAGGTTCACAATATCCCACAAGACACCAGAGTACAAAAGGGTAGTATGAACAATGACATTGGCATATATCGGAAGCACATGCGGAAACAACGAAAATATGCGTGTGCCTTTATCAAACAAGGAAATGCCAACAAAACATTACATAATAAATTTCAGACATACAACAATTTCAGGATGAATAATACAAGAATTTTCAAAGGACTGCAAAAGAATTTAATAGAAATCAAACTTCCAACAGAATGAGACTCGAATAGGCAAAATTTAACAAAGTTTTCAATTCTGGCAGAATTTGAATGATACATTTCCTGATTTGTTTGAGTGACCAAGCATGCTCCAATTCACTAAAAATAGGTGTCAAAAGAAAGATATATGAATCTAGTTCGCAAAGAATTAAGTGTTGCATAATTCAGAATTTTTGCTAGAGAGTTATGAGCAATTTAGTAACAGAAGGTCAGAAATTACAGTCCCTATTTTGTAGAATCTGTAGGGTTAATTGAAATAGAAGTCATATTAGGCATTTCGACTCCAAATCATTCAATCTAGGTATCCAAATAAAGGTCTTCGAGTCTACTTTCAAATGGAACAGGTTTACCTAAATCAGAGTTTAGTACAAAAAGTTAGGACCAAAACAATGCATGGAGATCAGATTACCGAAAAATTACAGATTCATGGCTTTGTATCAAAACGAAAGAAATATTTGGTTCTCAGCTGAAATCTTTCAAAATTTTTGTAGAATTGAAAAGAAAATAGAGATTAGGATTCTGTTGGATTGGGTTAGAACACTTGCCTTAAAAAGTTTTGATTTCCAAATGTGGGGGAATTGATGCAAAGCCTTAAGCTAAGATAAAACTTCTTCTTCTTCAATTCTTTCTCCTTCTCTTCTCCTTCAATTCCTTCTCCTCTTCTCAAGTTACATTGGCTGCAAAGTTTCCCTTAGTTGTGCCTTAAATTACTTAGGTTTGGCTCATGATAAAATAATGAGGTGGCAAGCATGCATGGAGGTTTAGGTGTCAACTTTAGAATAAGTGCAAGTGGCTCATCCTTGCTAATGCCACAAGTCCTCCATATAATTTAATATTGATATAATAAACTAAACTATTAAAGTACTATATAAGCATTTTTTTTTTTAAATGAGGGATGTTACAGGGGAGGGTAAAACGCAGAATAGATTTCGAAAGGAAACCGATAGAACAGTTGTTCAGATAGAAAATGTTACAGGAGACAAGGAATGAATTCTTGATAAAACTTTGATAAAATGAAAAATAGCTCACCACCCAGTTTAAAATCAAAAGGGATATAGAAAGATCACCACCCTAATGACAATAACAAGGATACAGAACTGAAAGCAAAAGACTCACCTCTCAAGGATGCATCCAAGAGATACAGAGTTCAAAAGAGCACTTCAAGAGAGCTTCTCCAATATTCTCAGTTTTCTAAAAGCCCTTTCAAAGCCCTAAATATGAAAATAAATACTAGTGCATGAAACAACCCTTCATGCATAGGGAATTTCGAAATTAAGTCCTTTACAGTTGCCAACCACCTCCTTTAATCGAAATTAAGTCCTTCACAGCTGCCAACCACCTCCTTTAATGTATTCTTTAGCCATGAAGAAAAGCACTATGAGACAGCTTTACTTTTGTGCAGGGAATATGCTGATGAGCTGTCTTATCTGAGTTGACTGAGTTGAAGATTATGGGGCAATATTGTTGGCTAAAAAAAATCATATTATCAGCATCGTCCATATGAACAGATTGTAACAAATTAGACACTCCCGTGTCATTGAATATAGCAAAATTAGTAAAACAAATAAGCTTTTAGATTTGCAAGAAAAGAATTGAAGATAACTATTCACATAATATATTTCCTATATGGTCTACATTTAGTAGAACTTAGTGTTATTTATCATTAGTTTTAATATCAAAACTACAATAATGCTAGATCATACGCTATTTCAAATACTATAAACAAATAAATAATTATTATTATTAACCTAAGATTTTTGCAAACTCTTCTAATGCTGAAGATGATGTTGGTGCAAGCTCATCAGACGCTACCGGGAAAAATTACATTATCGTTAAGAGGAGGAAGACCATTAGGCTAATGAGAAGTTGTCTTAGAAACATGATGGGCCTCCATTTTATTATTTGTAAAAAAAATTTATAATGTTGAAGTAATATATCTTGATTAATGAATTGTTCATCACAAGAGTGAGTTGCTTTAAAGATTAGGATCAATTAAACGTTATGCATAAGGTTTTAATTTTTTGAAACTGACCATGGTCGTCTAGAAACTGAAATCTTCATTGTATATTGTAACTTTCTTTGTATGCAATAACATATCTCATGGTAGAAGCGAAATGTATATAAATTAAATAAAGAATTATGACCTTATACACTATGCTTGTTATGTTTATTAATCAAATATTTTATAGAAATAATGTCATCTTTTAACATAATGCTTATATTTTATGTAACAATCTAAGATTGTCGTATGGTAAGTTGAAAAAAATCTATTCCATATCCTTTAAATGTAAAAATATAATTGAGAGAGGAATAAGCATCTCTTTTGCAAATTGGCTAGTAATCCTTTAGTCATCCAATACTTTATGTTCTTTTTGGGATCAATTACACGAGGCATGGTTCTAAACTCCACACATAGAAATCTTATTTGAAAATAAAACTAACTTAATTTTTTTGACGATTAACTTTCTTGTAATTTCTGAAAATCTAAACATGATGCAAAAATTTTCACTCTTAGAAATTATGATTTGAATAATATCTAGTTCACCTTCTCCATGAACCTAGTTGATGATCCTCTTCGTACAAGTGAAAAATATCAAAATGTGGATGAAATTATTGTCAATTTGACTTATTGGAGATGTTTGTTCATTATTTTATATCAAAAGCACAAAACATTTCAATAAAAATCAAGTATATCATGATATTTTGAGTAATAATATTATGTTATCATGATTTTAAACAATTATGGCAAAGTTAGAAATATTTGTAAGAAAATATCTTTCATTTTTGTTAATTTGTTTCCCTCGTGCTAAATAATAAAGATGAATTTTAATAATCAATTATATAAAGGTGTGAACTAAAAAGTCAAACATAACGAAAATCTAAGAAGACAAATTTGATATTTTATTAAAATTACTTAAATATTTATTTTGCCAACATTGACATTACGATCACTTTAATTTCAAGATAAGCAAATTCTATTGCTATAAGATTATTTTATTATAAGTAAATTATAATGTATTGAGAGTTTCTTTAAACTATGTTGTCAATTTTGTATTCTTGTCATATGTTAAAATCTAAATATTGATTGAAAATTCTCACTATTAAAATTTTATATTTGAATAATATCTTGTTCATCTTGTTCACGAATATAATTGATGATCCTTTTCGTACATGTTAAAAATATTAAAATATGGATATATTGATTATTAACTTGACTTGTTCGAGTCCTTTGTTAATTATTTCATATCAGAAGAATAATATTTTACAATAAACATATATTATCTCATGATAATTTAAATCAAAATATGATGTTATCAATATTGTATTTATGGATATTAATCCTTAAAATATTTGTAATTATTTATCTTTGCTTTTATGTTAATTCTTTTACTCAAATCCTAAAAAAGATAAATTTTAATAATGTATTGTTAAAAGGAGTGAACTAAAAAGTCAAACATATTAAAAATCTAAAATGTCCCAATTGTATAATAATTTTACAAAACTTTAGTTTTGCCTACTCTAAGATTATAACCACTTAGAGTTCAAGATGAGTGTATTTTAATGGTCCAATGCTAATTTATCATTGGCAACTGATAAGATATTTATACTCTCTTTTATAGCAATGTTTCAATGCATTACCAACTAGTGACTTGAAATTAAAATTTTTCATTCAACTATCATGCAAGTTATTCATCATTAAAATATAAGAGCTTAGAATATTGTTATAATATAATGGAGTGAGGATTTTGTGTGTTGGTCTACTATTGTAGTGGAAATTAGAATTCTAACCCAAATTTTTAATTTATGACAATAGACTATATAATTAAATAATATTAAAAAATAATACATTATATTGGAACAATTATGTAATATAATGACATAACTATATTTTTTGTGGTAATAGTTATATCGAACCTTCTTTTCAAGAAAACATAGAACCGATTATTATAATAATGCTTTTCACGGATGAAAGTTAATATTTGAAATTTCATTTGGGTTATCTTTGCTACAAGCTCACATTTAACAATTTCGATTTTATCGATAATATTTGATAGACATGTATTTTAATAATTTTTAAGTTTATATCGAAGTAAAATAATGACAATGCATAATGCATTACAATTTATTGTTTATGATACTAAGACAATAAGCCTATAGGTGTATAGGGACTACATAATATTAAAAAATAATACATTATATTTGACTTATTGGAGATGTTTGTTCATTATTTATTCAAAAGCACAAAACATTTCAATAAAAATCAAGTATACATTGATAATTTGAGCAATAATATTATGTTATCATGATTTTAAACAAGTATGGAAAAGTTAGAAATATTTGGAAAAAAATATCTTTCATTTTTTGTTAATTTGTTTCCCTCGTGCTAAATAACAAAGATGAATTTTAATAATCAATTGTATAAAGGTGTGAAGTAAAAAGTCAAACATAATGAAAATCTAAGACAAATTTGATATTTTATTAAAATATCTTAAATATTTGTTTTGCCAACATTGACATTAAAATCACTTTAATTTCAAGATGAGCAAATTCTATTGCTATAAGATTATTTTATTATAGGTAAATTATAATGTATTGAGAGTTTCTTTAATCTATGCTGTCAATTTTATATTCTTGTAATATGTTAAAATCTAAATATTTATTGAAAATTCTCACTATTAAAATTTTATATTTGAATAATATCTTGTTCATCTTGTTCAGGAATATAGTTGATGATCCTCTTCGTACATGTTAAAAATATTAAACTATGGATATATTGATTATCAACTTGACTTATTCGAGTCCTTTGTTGATTATTTCTTATTAGAAGAATAATATTTTACAATAAACATATATTATCTCATGATAATTTAAATCAAAATATGATGTTATCAAAATTGTATTTATGGATAATAAACCTTAAAATATTTACAATTATTTATCTTTGCTTTTATGTTAATTCTTTCACTTAAATCATAAAAAAGATAAATTTTAATATTGTATTGTTAAAAGGAGTGAACTAAAAAGTCAAACATATTAAAAATCTAAAATGTCACAATTGTATAAAAATTTTACAAAACTTTAGTTTTGCCTACTCTAAGATTATAACCACTTAGAGTTCAGGATGAGTGTATTTGTAATGGTCTAATGCTAGTTTATCATGGGCAACTAATAAGGTATTTATACTCTCTTTTTATAGCAATGTTTCAACTCATTACCAACTAGTGACTTGAAATTAAAATTTTTTCATTTAACTATCATGCAAGTTATTCATCATTAAAATATAAGAGCTTAGAATATTGTTATAATATAATGGGAGGATTTTGTGTGTTGGTCTACTTTTGTAGTGGAAATTGGAATTCTAACCCGAATTTTCAATTTATGGCAAAAGACTATATAATTAAATAATATTAAAAAATAATACATTATATTGGAACAATTATGTAATATAATGACATAACTATATTTTTTGTGGTAATAGTTATATCGAACCTTCTTTTCAAGAAAACATAGAACCGATTGTTATAATAATACTTTTCAACGACTGAAAGTTAATATTTGAAATTTTATTTGGATTATCTTTTCGACAAGCTCACATTTTACCATTTCGATTTTATCGATAATATTTGAGAGACATGTATTTTAATAATTTTTACGTTAATCTCGAAGTAAAATAATGACAATGCATAATGCATTACAATTTATTGTTTATGATACTAAGACAATAAGCCTATAGGTGTATAGGGACTACATAATATTAAAAATAATACATTATATTTGACTTATTGGAGATGTTTGTTCATTATTTATATCAAAAGCACAAAACATTTCAATAAAAATCAAGTATACATTGATAATTTGAGCAATAATATTATGTTATCATGATTTTAAACAAGTATGGCAAAGTTAGAAATATTTGGAAAAAAAATATCTTTCATTTTTTGTTAATTTGTTTCCCTCGTGCTAAATAACAAAGATGAATTTTAATAATCAATTCAATTGTATAAAGGTGTGAGTAAAAAGTCAAACATAATGAAAATCTAAGAAGACAAATTTGATATTTTATTAAAATATCTTAAATATTTGTTTGCCAACATTGACATTAAAATCACTTTAATTTCAAGATGAGCAAATTCTATTGCTATAAGATTATTTTATTTATTATAGGTAAATTATAATGTATTGAGAGTTTCTTTAAATCTATGCTGTCAATTTTATATTCTTGTAATATGTTAAAATCTAAATATTGATTGAAAATTCTCACTATTAAAATTTTATATTTGAATAATATCTTGTTCATCTTGTTCAGGAATATAGTTGATGATCCTCTTCGTACATGTTAAAAATATTAAACTATGGATATATTGATTATCAACTTGACTTATTCGAGTCCTTTGTTGATTATTTCTTATTAGAAGAATAATATTTTACAATAAACATATATTATCTCATGATAATTTAAATCAAAATATGATGTTATCAAAATTGTATTTATGGATAATAAACCTTAAAATATTTACAATTATTTATCTTTGCTTTTATGTTAATTCTTTACTTAAATCATAAAAAAGATAAATTTTAATATTGTATTGTTAAAAGGAGTGAACTAAAAAGTCAAACATATTAAAAATTCTAAAATGTCACAATTGTATAAAAATTTTACAAAACTTTAGTTTTGCCTACTCTAAGATTATAACCACTTAGAGTTCAGGATGAGTGTATTTGTAATGGTCTAATGCTAGTTTATCATGGGCAACTAATAAGGTATTTATACTATCTTTTTATAGCAATGTTTCAACTCATTACCAACTAGTGACTTGAAATTAAAATTTTTTCATTTAACTATCATGCAAGTTATTCATCATTAAAATATAAGAGCTTAGAATATTGTTATAATATAATGAGTGAGGATTTTGTGTGTTGGTCTACTTTTGTAGTGGAAATTGGAATTCTAACCCGAATTTTCAATTTATGGCAATAGACTATATAATTAAATAATATTAAAAAAATAATACATTATATTGGAACAATTATGTAATATAATGACATAACTATATTTTTTGTGGTAATAGTTATATCGAACCTTCTTTTCAAGAAAACATAGAACTGATTGTTATAATAATACTTTTCACGACTGAAAGTTAATATTTGAAATTTTATTTGGATTATCTTTTCGACAAGCTCACATTTTATCATTTCGATTTATCGATAATATTTGAGAGACATGTATTTTAATAATTTTTACGTTAATCTCGAAGTAAAATAATGACAATGCATAATGCATTACAATTTATTGTTTATGATACTAAGACAATAAGCCTATAGGTGTATAGGACTACATAATATTAAACAAATAATACATTATATTTGACTTATTGGAGATGTTGTATTATTTTATATCAAAAGCACAAAACATTTCAATAAAAATCAAGTATACATTGATAATTTGAGCAAAATATTATGTTATCATGATTTTAAACAAGTATGGCAAGTTAGAAATATTTGGAAAAAATATCTTTCATTTTTTGTTAATTTGTTTCCCTCGTGCTAATAACAAAGATGAATTTTAATAATCAATTGTATAAGGTGTGAAGTAAAAAGTCAAACATAATGAAATCTAAGAAGACAAATTTGATACCTAAAAAGATGAATTTTAAATAATCAATTGTATAAAGGTGTGTGAAGTAAAAAAGTCAAACATAATAAAATCTAAGAAGACAAATTTGATATTTATTAAATATCTTAAATATTTGTTTTGCCAACATTGACATTAAAATCACTTAATTTCAAGATGAGCAAATTCTATTGCTATAAGATTATTTTATTATAGGTAATTATAATGTATTGAGATTTCTTTAAACTATGCTGTCAATTTTGTATTCTTGTAATATGTTAAATCTAAATATTGATGAAAATTCTCACTATTAAAATTTTATATTTGAATAATATCTTGTTCATCTTGTTCAGGAATATAGTTGATGATCCTCTTCGTACATGTTAAAATATTAAACTATGGATATATTGATTATCAACTTGACTTATTCGAGTCCTTTGTTGATTATTTCTTATTAGAAGAATAATATTTTACAATAAACATATATTATCTCATGATAATTTAAATCAAAATATGATGTTATCAAAATTGTATTTATGGATAATAAACCTTAAAATATTTACAATTATTTATCTTTGCTTTTATGTTAATTCTTTTACTTAAATCATAAAAAAGATAAATTTTAATATTGTATTGTTAAAAGGAGTGAACTAAAAAGTCAAACATATTAAAAATCTAAAATGTCACAATTGTATAAAAATTTTACAAAACTTTAGTTTTGCCTACTCTAAGATTATAACCACTTAGAGTTCAGGATGAGTGTATTTGTAATGGTCTAATGCTAGTTTATCATGGGCAACTAATAAGGTATTTATACTCTCTTTTTATAGCAATGTTTCAACTCATTACCAACTAGTGACTTGAAATTAAAATTTTTTCATTTAACTATCGTGCAAGTTATTCATCATTAAAATATAAGAGCTTAGAATATTGTTATAATATAATGGAGTGAGGATTTTGTGTGTTGGTCTACTTTTGTAGTGGAAATTGGAATTCTAACCCGAATTTTCAATTTATGGCAATAGACTATATAATTAAATAATATTAAAAAAATAATACATTATATTGGAACAATTATGTAATATAATGACATAACTATATTTTTTGTGGTAATAGTTATATCGAACCTTCTTTTCAAGAAAACATAGAACTGATTGTTATAATAATACTTTTCACGACTGAAAGTTAATATTTGAAATTTTATTTGGATTATCTTTTCGACAAGCTCACATTTTATCATTTCGATTTTATCGATAATATTTGAGAGACATGTATTTTAATAATTTTTACGTTAATCTCGAAGTAAAATAATGACAATGCATAATGCATTACAATTTATTGTTTATGATACTAAGACAATAAGCCTATAGGTGTATAGGGACTACATAATATTAAAAAATAATACATTATATTTGACTTATTGGAGATGTTTGTTCATTATTTTATATCAAAAGCACAAAACATTTCAATAAAAATCAAGTATACATTGATAATTTGAGCAATAATATTATGTTATCATGATTTTAAACAAGTATGGCAAAGTTAGAAATATTTGAAAAAAATATCTTTCATTTTTTGTTAATTTGTTTCCCTCGTGCTAAATAACAAAGATGAATTTTAATAATCAATTGTATAAAGGTGTGAAGTAAAAAGTCAAACATAATGAAAATCTAAGAAGACAAATTTGATATTTTATTAAAATATCTTAAATATTTGTTTTGCCAACATTGACATTAAAATCACTTTAATTTCAAGATGAGCAAATTCTATTGCTATAAGATTATTTTATTATAGGTAAATTATAATGTATTGAGAGTTTCTTTAAACTATGCTGTCAATTTTGTATTCTTGTAATATGTTAAAATCTTAATATTGATTGAAAATTCTCACTATTAAAATTTTATATTTGAATAATATCTTGTTCATCTTGTTCAGGAATATAGTTGATGATCCTCTTCGTACATGTTAAAAATATTAAACTATGGATATATTGATTATCAACTTGACTTATTCGAGTACTTTGTTGATTATTTCTTATTAGAAGAATAATATTTTACAATAAACATATATTATCTCATGATAATTTAAATCAAAATATGATGTTATCAAAATTGCATTTATGGATAATAAACCTTAAAATATTTACAATTATTTATCTTTGCTTTTATGTTAATTCTTTTACTTAAATCATAAAAAGATAAATTTTAATATTGTATTGTTAAAAGGAGTGAACTAAAAAGTCAAACATATTAAAAATCTAAAATGTCACAATTGTATAAAAATTTTACAAAACTTTAGTTTTGCCTACTCTAAGATTATAACCACTTAGAGTTCAGGATGAGTGTATTTGTAATGGTCTAATGCTAGTTTATCATGGGCAACTAATAAAGTATTTATACTCTCTTTTTATAGCAATGTTTCAACTCATTACCAACTAGTGACTTGAAATTAAAATTTTTTCATTTAACTATCGTGCAAGTTATTCATCATTAAAATATAAGAGCTTAGAATATTGTTATAATATAATGGAGTGAGGATTTTGTGTGTTGGTCTACTTTTGTAGTGGAAATTGGAATTCTAACCCGAATTTTCAATTTATGGCAATAGACTATATAATTAAATAATATTAAAAAAATAATACATTATATTGGAACAATTATGTAATATAATGACATAACTATATTTTTGTGGTAATAGTTATATCGAACCTTCTTTTCAAGAAAACATAGAACCGATTGTTATAATAATACTTTTCACGACTGAAAGTTAATATTTGAAATTTTATTTGGATTATCTTTTCGACAAGCTCACATTTTATCATTTCGATTTTATCGATAATATTTGAGAGACATGTATTTTAATAATTTTTACGTTAATCTCGAAGTAAAATAATGACAATGCATAATGCATTACAATTTATTGTTTATGATACTAAGACAATAAGCCTATAGGTGTATAGGGACTACATAATATTAAAAAATAATACATTATATTTGACTTATTGGAGATGTTTGTTCATTATTTTATATCAAAAGCACAAAACATTTCAATAAAAATCAAGTATACATTAATAATTTGAGCAATAATATTATGTTATCATGATTTTAAACAAGTATGGCAAAGTTAGAAATATTTGGAAAAAAATATCTTTCATTTTTTGTTAATTTGTTTCCCTCGTGCTAAATAACAAAGATGATTTTTAATAATCAATTGTATAAAGGTGTGAAGTAAAAAGTCAAACATAATGAAAATATAAGAAGACAAATTTGATATTTTATTAAAATATCTTAAATATTTGTTTTGCCAACATTGACATTAAAATCACTTTAATTTCAAGATGAGCAAATTCTATTGCTATAAGATTATTTTATTATAGGTAAATTATAATGTATTGAGAGTTTCTTTAAACTATGCTGTCAATTTTGTATTCTTGTAATATGTTAAAATCTAAATATTGATTGAAAATTCTCACTATTAAAATTTTATATTTGAATAATATCTTGTTCATCTTGTTCAGGAATATAGTTGATGATCCTCTTCGTACATGTTAAAAATATTAAACTATGGATATATTGATTATCAACTTGACTTATTCGAGTACTATGTTGATTATTTCTTATTAGAAGAATAATATTTTAAAATAAACATATATTATCTCATGATAATTTAAATCAAAATATGATGTTATCAAAATTGTATTTATGGATAATAAACCTTAAAATATTTACAATTATTTATCTTTGCTTTTATGTTAATTCTTTTACTTAAATCATAAAAAAGATAAATTTTAATATTGTATTGTTAAAAGGAGTGAACTAAAAAGTCAAACATATTAAAAATCTAAAATGTCACAATTGTATAAAAATTTTACAAAACTTTAGTTTTGCCTACTCTAAGATTATAACCACTTAGAGTTCAGGATGAGTGTATTTGTAATGGTCTAATGCTAGTTTATCATGGGCAACTAATAAGGTATTTATACTCTCTTTTTATAGCAATGTTTCAACTCATTACCAACTAGTGACTTGAAATTAAAATTTTTTCATTTAACTATCGTGCAAGTTATTCATCATTAAAATATAAGAGCTTAGAATATTGTTATAATATAATGGAGTGAGGATTTTGTGTGTTGGTCTACTTTTGTAGTGGAAATTGGAATTCTAACCCGAATTTTCAATTTATGGCAATAGACTATATAATTAAATAATATTAAAAAAATAATACATTATATTGGAACAATTATGTAATATAATGACATAACTATATTTTTTGTGGTAATAGTTATATCGAACATTCTTTTCAAGAAAACATAGAACCGATTGTTATAATAATACTTTTCACGACTGAAAGTTAATATTTGAAATTTTATTTGGATTATCTTTTCGACAAGCTCACATTTTACCATTTCGATTTTATCGATAATATTTGAGAGACATGTATTTTAATAATTTTTAAGTTAATCTCGAAGTAAAATAATGACAATGCATAATGCATTACAATTTATTGTTTATGATACTAAGACAATAAGCCTATAGGTGTATAGGGACTACAGGATTATGTAGAGGAGGAATGATAAAAGGTTTTATATCGAATGATTTGATGTCATTTCAGCTATAGCCTCTTTGATAGCAATGGCTAAAGAACAAAAGTAATTCAATTAGTAAAATATTTTGAAACAAAATCTAAATTCTAACAAGTATACGAAGTAATAAAAACTATTGTTGAATATAGCAAAATTAGTAAAAGAAATAAGCTTTTGGATTTGCACGAAAAGAATTGAAGATAACTATTCACAAAACATATTTCCTATATGGTTTACATTTAGTAGAACTTAGTGTTATTTATCATTAGTTTTAATATCAAAACTACAATAATGCTGGATCATACCCTATTTCAAATACTATAAACAAATAAAATAATTATTACTAACACCTCAGCCTTTTTGCCAACTCTTCTAATGCTGAAGAGATGTTGGTGCAAGCTCATCAGATGCTACGGGAAAAGTTGCATTGTCGTTAAGAGGAGGAAGACCATCAGGCTAATGAGAAGTTGTCTTAGAAACATGATGGGCACCACTTGATATTTGTAAAAAAATTTACAATATTGGAGTAATATATCTTGATGATGAATTGTTCGTCACAAGAGTGAGTTGCTTTAAAGATTAGGATCAATTAAACGTTATGCATAAGGTTTTAATTTTTTCAAACTGACCATGGTCGTCTAGAAACTGAAATCTTCATTTTATATTATAACTTTCTTTGTATGTAATAACATATCTAATGGTAGAAGTGAAATGAATATAAATTAAATAAAGAATTATGACCTTATACACTATGCTTGTTATATTTATAATCAAATATTTTATAGATATATTGTCATCTTTTAACATAATGCTTATACTTTATGTAACAATCTATGATTGTCGTATGGTAAGTTGAAAAAAATCTATTTCAAATCTTTCAAATGCATAAATATAATTGAGAGAGGAATATGCATCTCTTTTGCAAATTGGCTAGTAATCCTTGTTGGGATTAATTACACGAGGCATGATTCTAAACTCCACACATAGAAATCTTATTTGAAAATAAAACCAACTTAATTTTTTTGATGATCAACTTTCTTATAATTTCTGAAAAATCTAAACATGATGCAAAAATTCTCACTCTTAGAAATTATGATTTGAATAATATCTAGTTCACCTTCTCCAGGAACCTAGTTGATGATCCTCTTCGTACAAGTTAAAAATATCAAAATGTGGATGAAATTATTTTCAATTTGACTTATTAGCGATGTTTGTTCATTATTTTATATCGAAAGCACAAAACATTTCAATAAAAATCAAATATATCATGATAATTTGAGCAATAATATTATGTTATCATGATTTTAAACAAGTATGGCAAAGTTAGAAATATTTGTAAAAAAATGTCATTCATTTTTTGTTAATTTGTTTGCCTCGTGCTAAATAAAAAAGATGAATTTTAATAATCAATTGTATAAAGGTGTGAACTAAAAAGTCAAACATAATGAAATTCTAAGAAGACAAATTTGATATTTTATTAAAATATCTTAAATATTTATTTTGCCAACATTGACATTACAATCACTTTAATTTCAAGATGAGCAAATTCTAATGCTCTAAGATTATTTTATTGTAGGTAAATTATAAAGTATTGAGAGTTTCTTTTTAAAGAAATGTTTCAACTTGGTAAATGCTAGTGACATGAACTGAGAGTTTGTTCATTTAACTAGCGACTACGTTATTCATTATCAAAACCTAGTAGCTAATAATATAATTATACTTTAATAGAGTTAGTGTTATGTACATTGGTTCGCATTTGTAGAGGAAATTGAAAATCCATCTTGTTGGAAAACCTAGTAGCTATTACAAAATTTTCACATTTACAATAATAAACTATATAATTTAATAATAACGAAAAAAATATCCATCTTGTTGGAAAATTTCCGCAACATAATGATATAACTTGATTTCATGTGGTAATAGTGATGTCAAAACTTCTTTTCTTATAAACATGGATGTTTCTATTTTTAGAAATAAAAAGAGAGCATTCTTTGATATAATAATACTTGTCATGATTATAGACAATCTATAATTGCTCAAAATTGATATTTATAATTTCATTTGGGTAATTTTTTCCTTACTTTGACATCTAACCACATCAATTTTATTGATAGTATTAGAGACTTTTATTTTATCATTTTTTATTCATCACATATTATGATAATGATAATGCATAATGCATTAAAATTTATTTTTTATGATATTAGAAAAAATTAGCTCAAGGGGATGTAAGGTGTATTGGATAATAAAGGGGAGGTTTTATTAAAGGTTTATTATCAATAGATCTGATTTCATCGCTGACTATCACCTTTTGGATTACAATGACTAAAAAATAAAAGTAATTCATGTTTATAGAATATTTTGAAAGAAGATCTAAATTTTCATAATCATATGATATTATCTAAAATGTTAAATAATATAGCTTAATTAGTTTAAAAAAAGCCATCTTGACGGCATTAAAGAAACTAGACAAATTTACACAATCTACTTATCTTTGTTGTCCACATTGAAGTGAACTTTATGTTATTAATCATAAGTTTTAATATCAAAAATGTATAATGCATGATTATATATTATTCCAAATATCTTAAGCAAGTGAAACTATATTATTACAAATATAAGATTTTAGCCAACTATTCTAATTCTCAAGATGATGTTGGAGTAATCCCTTTATATGCTCGTGCAAAAAATTGCATTGTCGTTAAAAGAAGGAAGATCGTTAGACCAATAAGAAGTTGTCTTTGAAATGTGATGGACTAACATTTCATTATTCGTAAAAAAAATAAATTTTGTATTATTGAAGTAACGAGTAGATGGATGAATTATTCATCATAAGATTGTGGTAATATAAAGATTAGGGTCAATTGAATTGCATATAGCAACTTCTGTAGTATCTAATAATGTATAAAATTGAAGAAGTTAAATGTATAAAAGTTGAATAAAGAATCGTGACATCACACAATTTATAAACTATGCTTGTTATATCCATAAAGTAAATATTTTATAAGAATATTATCATCTTTTGACATTATACTTATAGTTTATATAATACTATTAAGATTTAAATTAAAAAAAAATATTTCATATCTTTCATGTGCATAAAAGTAACTAAGAGAGGAATTAAAGTTTACTTGGTCAATTAATAATTAATACCAAAGTAGTTAAATATGTTATGCTCTTCTTGAGATGAAGTATATAAAGCATTGTTTAAAACTCTCCACGCATAGAATTCTTATTTGAAAAGAGTCCCAACTTATTTTCAATTTATGGCAATAGACTATATAATTAAATAATATTAAAAAATAATACATTATATTGGAACAATTATGTAATATAATGACATAACTATATTTTTTGTAGTAATAGTTATATCGAACCTTCTTTTCAAGAAAACATAGAACCGATTGTTATAATATAATGGAGGGAGGATTTCGTGTGTTGGTCTAATTTTGTAGTGAAAATTAGATCTCTAACCCGCTCTGACGAATTTTCAATTTATGGCAATAGACTATATAATTAAATAATATTAAAAAATAATACATTATATTGGAACAATTATGTAATATAATGACATAACTATATTTTTTGTAGTAATAGTTATATCGAACCTTCTTTTCAAGAAAACATAGAACCGATTGTTATAATATAATGGAGGGAGGATTTCGTGTGTTGGTCTAATTTTGTAGTGAAAATTAGATCTCTAACCCGCTCTGACGAATTTTCAATTTATGGCAATAGACTATATAATTAAATAATATTAAAAAATAATACATTATATTGGAACAATTATGTAATATAATGACATAACTATATTTTTTGTAGTAATAGTTATATCGAACCTTCTTTTCAAGAAAACATAGAACCGATTGTTATAATATAATGGAGGGAGGATTTCGTGTGTTGGTCTAATTTTGTAGTGAAAATTAGATCTCTAACCCGCTCTGACGAATTTTCAATTTATGGCAATAGACTATATAATTAAATAATATTAAAAAATAATACATTATATTGGAACAATTATGTAATATAATGACATAACTATATTTTTTGTAGTAATAGTTATATCGAACCTTCTTTTCAAGAAAACATAGAACCGATTGTTATAATATAATGGAGGGAGGATTTCGTGTGTTGGTCTAATTTTGTAGTGAAAATTAGATCTCTAACCCGCTCTGACGAATTTTCAATTTATGGCAATAGACTATATAATTAAATAATATTAAAAAATAATACATTATATTGGAACAATTATGTAATATAATGACATAACTATATTTTTTGTAGTAATAGTTATATCGAACCTTCTTTTCAAGAAAACATAGAACCGATTGTTATAATATAATGGAGGGAGGATTTCGTGTGTTGGTCTAATTTTGTAGTGAAAATTAGATCTCTAACCCGCTCTGACGAATTTTCAATTTATGGCAATAGACTATATAATTAAATAATATTAAAAAATAATACATTATATTGGAACAATTATGTAATATAATGACATAACTATATTTTTTGTAGTAATAGTTATATCGAACCTTCTTTTCAAGAAAACATAGAACCGATTGTTATAATAATGCTTTTCATGGATGAAAGTTAATATTTGAAATTTCATTTAGGTTATTTTTCTGCAAGCTCACATTTAACCATTTCAATTTTATCGATAATATTTGAGAGACATGTATTTTAATAATTTTTAATTTTATATCGAAGTAAAATAATGACAATGCATAATGCATTACAATTTATTGTTTATGATACTAAGACAATAAGCCTATAGGTGTATAGGGACTACAGGATTATGTAGAGGAGGAATGATAAAAGGTTTTATATCGAATGATTTGATGTCATTTCCAGCTATAGCCTCTTTGATAGCAATGGCTAAAGAACAAAAGTAATTCAATTAGTAAAATATTTTGAAACAAAATCTAAATTCTAACAAGTATACGAAGTAATAAAAACTATTATTGAATATAGCAAAATTAGTAAAAGAAATAAGCTTTTGGATTTGCATGAAAAGAATTGAAGATAACTATTCACAAAACATATTTCCTATATGGTTTACATTTAGTAGAACTTAGTGTTATTTATCATTAGTTTTAATATCAAAACTACAATAATGCTGGATCATACCCTATTTCAAATACTATAAACAAATAAATAATAATTATTACTAACCTAAGATTTTTGCCAACTCTTCTAATGCTGAAGACGATGTTGGTGCAAGCTCATTAGACGCTATCGGCGTTAAGAGAGAAAACCATCAGGCTAATGAGAAGTTGTCTTAGAAACATGATGGGCCACCACATGATTATTTGTAAAAAAGATTTATAATATTGAAGTAATATATCTTGATGGATGAATTGTTTGTCACAAGAGTGAGTTGCTTTAAAGATTAGGATGAATTAAACGTTATGCATAAGGTTTTTAAAACAGACCATGGTCGTTTAGAAACTGAAATCTTCATTGTACATTGTAAATTTCTTTTTATGCAATAACATATCTCATGATGGATGTGAAATGTATATAAATTAAATAAAGAATTATGACCTTATACACTATGTTTGTTATATTTATTAATCAAATATTTCATAGAAATAATGTCATCTTTTAACATAATGCTTATACTTTATGTAACTATCTAATATTGTTGTATGGTAAGTTGAAAAAAATCTTTTCCATATCCTTCAAGTGCATAAATATAATTGAGAGTGGAATAAGCATCTCTTTTACAAATTGATCGGTAATCCTTTAGTTATCCAATACATTATGTTCTTTTTGGGATCAATTACACGAGGCATGGTTCTAAACTCCACACATAAAAATCTTTTTTAAAAATAGAACCAACTTAATTTTTTTGACGATCGACTTTCTTGTAATTTCTGAAAATCTAAACATGATGCAAAAATTCTCACTCTTAGAAATTATGATTTGAATAATATCTAGTTCACCTTCTCCATGAACCAATTATTGTCAATTTGACTTATTGGAGATGTTTGTTTATTATTTTATATCAAAAGCACAAAACTTTTCAACAAAAATCAAGTATATCATGATAAATTGAGTTATAATACCATGTTATCATGATTTTAAACAAGCATGACAAAGTTAGAAATATTTGTAAATAAATATCTTTCTTCTTTTGTTAATTTGTTTCCCTCGTGCTAAATAAAAAAATAAATTTTAATAATCAATTGTATAAAGGTGTGAACTGAAAAGTCAAACATAATGAAAATCTAAGAAGTCAAATTTGATATTTTATTAAAATATCTTAAATATTTGTTTTGCCAACATTGACATTACAATCACTTAAATTTCAAGATGAGCAAATTCTAATGCTCTAAGATTATTTTATAATTGGTAAATTATAATGTTTTGAGAGTTTCTTTTTATAGCAATGTTTCAACTTGGTAAATGCTAGTGAATGGAACTGAGAATTTGTTTATTTAACTAGCGATTATGTTATTCATTTTGGAAACCTAGTAGCTAATAATATAATTGTACTTTAATAGAGTTAGTGTTATGTACATTGGTTTGCATTTGTAGAGGAAATTGAAAATCTACCCCTATTACAAGAATTTCACATTTACAATAATAAACTATATAATTTTATAATAACGAAAAAAATATCAATCTTGTTGGAAAATATCTGTAACATAATGATATAACTTGATTTCATGTGGTAATAGTGATGTTAAAATTTCTTTTTTTATAAACTTAGATGTTTCTATTTCTAAAAATAGAAAGAGAGTATTCTTTGATATAATAATATTTGTCATGATTATAGACAATCTATAATTGCTCAAAATTGATATTTATACTTTTATTTGAGTCATTTTTTCCTCACATTTACATCTAACCATATCAATTTTATCGATTGTATTAGAGACTTTTATTTTATCACATATTATGATAATGATAATGCATAATGTATTAAAATTTATTTTTTATGATATTAAAAAAATTAGCTTAAGGAGATGTAAGGTGTACTGGATTATAAAGGGGAGGTATGATTAAAGGTTTTTTATCAATAGATCTGATCTCATCCCCAACTATCGCCTTTTTGATAGCAATGACTAAAAAATAAAAGTAATTCATGTTAGTAAAATATTTTGAAAGAAGATCTAAATTTTAATAATCATATGATATTATCTAAAATGTTGAATAATATAGCATAAATAGTTTTAAAAAAAGCTATCTTGATGGCATTAAAGAAACTAGACAAATTTTCACACATGAGTTATTTTTGTGGTCCACATTGAAATGAACTTGGTGTTATTAATCATAAGTTTTAACATCGAAACATGGATAATGCGTCATCGTGTATTATTCCAAATATCTTAAGTAAGTGAAACTATAGTATTATTAATATAAGATTTTAGCCAACTATTCTAATTCTTAAGATGATGTTGAAGTAATCTCTTATATGCTAGTGCAAAAAATTACATTGTCGTTAAAAGAAGGAAGATTGTTAGGCCAATAAGAAGTTGTCTTCGAAACGTGATGGACTAACATTCATTATTCGTAAAAAAACTTGATGGCATTAAAGAAACTAGACAAATTTTCACACATGAGTTATTTTTGTGGTCCACATTGAAATGAACTTGGTGTTATTAATCATAAGTTTTAACATCGAAACATGGATAAGGCGTCATCGTGTATTATTCCAAATATCTTAAGTAAGTGAAACTATAGTATTATTAATATAAGATTTTAGCCAACTATTCTAATTCTTAAGATGATGTTGAAGTAATCTCTTTATATGCTAGTGCAAAAAATTACATTGTCGTTAAAAGAAGGAAGATTGTTAGGCCAATAAGAAGTTGTCTTCGAAACGTGATGGACTAACATTTCATTATTCGTAAAAAAAATAAATTTTGTATTATTGAAGTACTGTGTAGATGGATGAATTATTCAACACAAGAGTGCCGTAATATAAAGATTAGGGTCAATTAAATTTTATGCATAAGGCTATATTATTTTATGCAACTTCCATAGCATCTAATAATATATAAAATGGAAGAAGTGAAATCTATAAAAGTTGAATAAAGAATCATGACATCATACAATTTATAAACTATGCTTGTTATATCCATAATATAAAATTTTATAAGAATATTATCATCTTTTGACATGATACTTACAGTTTATATAGCACTATTAAGATTCAATTTAAAAAAAAATTATTTCATATCTTTCAAGTGTATAAAAGTAACTAAGAGAGGAATTAAAGTTTACTTTGTGAATTAATAATTAATACTATAATAGTTTAATATGTTATGCTCTTCTTGAGAAAGTATATAAAGCATGGTGTAAAACTCTCCACGCATAGAATTCTTATTTGAAAAGAGACCCAACGTAATTTTTTATGCTGTCGATTTAGTATTCTTGTAATATGTTAAAATCTAAATATGGATTGAAAATTCTCACAATTACAATTTTATATTTGAATAATATCTTGTTCATCTTGTTTAGGAATATAGTTGATGATCCTCTTCTTATATGTTAAAAATATTAAAATACGGATATATTAATTAACAACATGACTTGTTCGAGTCCTTTGTTGATTATTTTATATCAAAAGAATAATATTTTATAATAAACATATATTATCTCATGATAATTTAAATCAAAATATGATGTTATCAATATTATATTTATGGATAAAAAACCTTAAAATATTTAGAATTATTTATTTTTGCTTTTATGTTAATTATTTTACTAAAATCTTAAAAAAGATAAATTTTAATAATGTATTGTTAAAAGAAGTGAACTAAAAAGTCAAAGATATTAAAAATCTATAATGTCACAATTGTATAAAAATTTTACAAAACTTCAGTTTTGCCTACTCTAAGAGTATAACCATTTAGAGTTCAGGATAAGTGCATTTTAATGGTCCAATTCTAGATTATCATAGGCAACTAATAAGGTATTTATACTCTCTTTTTATAACAATGTTTCAACTCATTACCAACTAGTAACTTGAAATTAAAATTTTTTTCTTCAACTATCATGCAAGTTATTCATCATTAAAATATAAGAGCTTAGAATATTGTTATAATATAATGGAGTGAGGATTTTGTGTGTTGGTCTACTTTTGTAGTTGAAATTGGAATTCTAACCCGAATTTTTAATTTATGGCAATAGACTATATAATTAAATAATATTAAAAAATAATACATTATATTGGAACAATTATGTAATATAATGACATAACTATTTTTTTTATGGTAATAGTTATATCGAACCTTTTTTTCAAGAAAACATAGAACCGATTGTTATAGTAATGCTTTTCACTGATGAAAGTTAATATTTGAAATTTCATTTGGGTTATCTTTTCTATAAGCTCACATTTAACCATTTCAATTTTATCGATAATATTTGAGAGACATGTATTTTAATAATTTTTAAGTTCATCTCGAAGTAAAATAATAATAATGCATAATACATTACAGTTTATTATTTATGATACTAAGTCAATGAGCCTAAAGGTGTATAGGGACTATAGGATTATCTAGAGGAGAAATTATAAAAGGTTTTATATCGAATGATTTGATATCATCTACAACTATAGCCTCTTTGATAGCAATGGCTAAAGAACAAAATTAATTCAATTAGTAAAATATTCAATTAACTAGCGACTACATTATTCATTATCAAAACCTAATAGCTAATAATATAATTGTACTTTAATAGAGTTAGTGTTATGTACATTGGTTTGCATTTGTAGAGGAAATTGAAAATCTACCCCTATTACAAGAATTTCACATTTATAATAATAAACTATATAATTTAATAATAATGAAAAAAATATCCATCTTATTGGAAAATTTCTGTAACATAATGATATAACTTGATTTCAAATGGTAATAATGATGTCAAACTTCTTTTCTTATAATCTTGGATGTTTCTATTTCTAGAAATAGAAAAAGAGTATTCTTTTATATAATAATACTTGTCATGATTATAGACAATCTATAACTTTTCAAAATTGATATTTATAATTTCATTTGGGTCATTTTTTCCTCACATTGACATCTAACCATATCAATTTTATCGATAGTATTAGAGACTTTTATTTTATCATTTTTTATTCATCACATATTTTATTATTTTTATTCATCACATTTTATCGATAACATTAAAATTTATTTTTTATGATATTAAAAAAAATTAGCTCAAGGAGATGTAATGTGTATTGGATTATAAAGGGGAAGTCTGATTAAAGGTTTATTATCAATTGATCTGATCTCATCCCCAACTATCGCCTTTTTGATAGCAATGATAAAAAAATAAAAGTAATTCATGTTAGTAAAATATTTTGAAAGAAGATCTAAATTTTAATAATCATATGATATTATCTAAAATATTGAATAATATAGCATAATTAGATTAAAAAAAAGCTATCTTGATGGCATTAAAGAAACTAGACAAATTTTCACAAACCACTTATTTTTGTGGTCCACATTGAAGTGAACTTAGTGTTATTAATCATAAGTTTTAACATCGAAACATGCATAATGCGTGATCATATATTATTCCAAATATCTTAAGCAAGTGAAACTATATTATTACTAATATAAGATTTTAGCCAACTATTCTAATTCTCAAGATGATGTTAGAGTAATCCCTTTATATGCTAGTGTAAAAAATTGCAATGTCATTAAAAGAAGAAAGATCATTAGGCCAATAAAAAGTTGTCTTCGAAACGTGATGGACTAATATTTTATTATTAGTAAAAAAATAAATTTTGTATAATTGAAGTAATGTGTAGATGGATGAATTATTCATCACAAGAGTGAGGTAATATAAAGATTAGGGTCAATTGATTTTTATGCATAAGGCTATATTATTTTAACACTTTTCATGTAAACTGAATTTTTCATTTCATATAGCAACTTCCGTAGTATCTAATAATGTATAAAATTGAAGAAGTGAAATGTATAAAATTTGAGAGACATGTATTTTAATAATTTTTAAGTTCATCTCGAAGTAAAATAATGACAATACATAATGCATTACAATTTATTATTTATGATACTAAGACAATAAGCCTATGGGTGTATAGGGACTACAGGATTATGTAGAGGAGGAATGATAAAAGGTTTTATATCGAATGATTTGATGTCATCTCCAGCTATAGCCTCTTTGATAGCAATGGCTAAAGAACAAAAGTAATTCAATTAGTAAAATATTTTGAAACAAAATCTAAATTTTAACAAGCATAAGAAGTCATAAAAACTATTGTTGAATATAGCAAAATTAGTAAAAGAAATAAGCTTTTGGATTTGCATGAAAAGAATTGAAGATAACTATTCACATAACATATTTCCTATATGGTTTACATTTAGTAGAACTTAGTATTATTTATCATTATTTTTAATATCAAAACTACAATAATGCTGGATCATACCCTATTTCAAATATTATAAATAAATAAATAATAATTATTACTAACCTAAGATTTTTGCTAACTCTTCTAATGCTGAAGACGATGTTAGTGCAAGCTCATTAGACGCTACTGGGAAAAGTTGTATTGTCGTTAAGAGGAGGAAGACCATCAGGCTAATGAGAAGTTGTCTTAGAAACATAATGGGCCACCACTTGATTATTTGTAAAAAAAATTTACAATATTGGAGTAATATATCTTGATGATGAATTGTTCGTCACAAGAGTGAGTTGCTTTAAAAATTAGGATCAATTAAACGTTATGCATAAGGTTTTAATTTTTTGAAACTGACCATGGTTGTCTAGAAACTGAAATCTTCATTTTATATTGTAACTTTCTTTGTATGCAATAACATATCTAATGGTAGAAGTGAAATGTATATAAATTAAATAAAGAATTATGACCTTATACACTATGCTTGTTATATTTATTAATCAAATATTTTATAGAAATAATGTCATCTTTTAACATAATGCTTATACTTTATGTAACAATCTATGATTGTCGTATGGTAAGTTGAAAAAAATCTATTCCATATCCTTCAAATTTATAAATATAATTTAGAGAGGAATAAGCATCTCTTTTGCAAATTGGCTAGTAATCCTTAAGTCATCCTGTACTTTATGTTCTCTTTGGGATTAATTACACGAGGCATGATTCTAAACTCCACACATAGAAATCTTATTTGAAAATAAAACCAACTTAATTTTTCTGACGATCAACTTTCTTGTAATTTCTGAAAAATCTAAACATGATGCAAAAATTCTCACTCTTAGAAATTATGATTTGAATAATATCTAGTTCACCTTCTCTAGGAACCTAGTTGATGATCCTCTTCGTACAAGTTAAAAATATCAAAATATGGATGAAATTATTTTCAATTTGACTTACTGGCGATGTTTGTTCATTATTTTATATCAAAAACACAAAACATTTCAATAAAAATCAAGTATATCATGATAATTTGAGCAATAATATTATGTTATCATGATTTTAAACAAGTATGGCAAAGTTAGAAATATTTGTAAAAAATTGTCATTCATTTTTTATTAATTTGTTTCCCTCGTGCTAAATAACAAAGATGAAAATTGTATAAAGGTGTGAACTAAAAAGTCAAACATAACGAAAATCTAAGAAGAAAAATTTGATATTTTATTAAAATATCTTAAATATTTGTTTTGCCAACATTGACATTACGATCACTTTAATTTCAAGATGAGCAAATTCTAATGCTCTACGATTATTTTATTATAGGTAAATTATAATGTATTGAGAGTTTCTTTTTAAAGAAATATTTAAACTTGGTAAATGCTAGTGACATGAACTGAGAGTTTGTTCATTTAACTAGCGATTACATTATTCATTATCAAAACCTAGTAGCTAATAATATAATTGTACTTTAATAGAGTTAGTGTTATGTACATCGGTTCGCATTTGTAGAGGAAATTAAAAATCCATCTTGTTGGAAAACCTAGTAGCTATTACAAAATTTTCACATTTACAATAATAAACTATATAATTTAATAATAACAAAAAAAATATCCATCTTGTTGAAAAATTTCCGCAACATAATGATATAACTTGATTTCATGTGATAATAGTGATGTCAAAACTTCTTTTCTTATAAACATGAATGTTTCTATTTTTAGAAATAAAAAGTGAGCATTCTTTAATATAATAATACTTGTCATGATTATAGACAATCTATAACTGCTCAAAATTGATATTTATAATTTCATTTGGGTAATTTTTTCCTCACGTTAACATCTAACCACATCAATTTTCTCGATAGTATTAGAGACTTTTATTTTATCATTTTTTATTCATCACATATTATGATAATGATAATGCATAATATATTAAAATTTATTTTTTATGATATTAGAAAAAATTAGCTCAAGGAGATGTAAGGTGTATTGGATTATAAAGGGCAGGTTTTATTAAAAGGTTTATTATCAATAGATCTGATCTCATCGTTGACTATCATCTTTTTGATAGCAATGACTAAAAAATAAAAGTAATTCATGTTTATAGAATATTTTGAAAGAAGATCTAAATTTTCATAATCATATGATATTATCTAAAATGTTAAATAATATAGCATAATTAGTTTAAAAAAAGCCATCTTGACGGCATTAAAGAAACTAGACAAATTTACACAATCTACTTATCTTTGTTGTCCACATTGAAATGAACTTTATATTAATAATCATAAGTTTTAACATCAAAAATGCATGATGCGTGATCATATATTATTCCAAATATCTTAAGCAAGTGAAACTATATTATTACAAATATAAGATTTTAGCCAACTATTCTAATTCTCAAGATGATGTTGGAGTAATCTCTTTATATGCTCGTGCAAAAAATTGCATTGTCGTTAAAAGAAGGAAGATCGTTAGACCAATAAGAAGTTGTCTTTGAAATGTGATGGACTAACATTTCATTATTCGTAAAAAAAATAAATTTTGTATTATTGAAGTAATGAGTAGATGGATGAATTATTCATCATAAGATTATGGTAATATAAAGATTAGGGTCAATTGAATTGCATATAGCAACTTCCGTAGTATCTAATAATGTATAAAATTGAAGAAGTGAAATGTATAAAAGTTGAATAAATAATCGTGACATCACACAATTTATAAACTATGCTTATTATATCCATAAAGTAAATATTTTATAAGAATATTATCATCTTTTAACATTATACTTACAGTTTATATAACACTATTAAGATTTAAATTAAAAAAAAATATTTCATATCTTTCAGGTGCATAAAAGTAACTAAGAGAGGAATTAAAGTTTACTTTGTCAATTAATAATTAATACCAAAGTTGTTAAATATGTTATGCTCTTTTTGAGACGAAGTATATAAAGCATTGTTTAAAACTCTCCACGCATAGAATTCTTATTTGAATAGAGTCCCAACTTAATTATTTATGCTGTCAATTTAGTATTCTTGTAATATGTTAAAATCTAAATATTGATTAAAAATTCCCACTATTAAAATTTTATATTTGAATAATATCTTTTTCACCTTGTTCAGGAATATAGTTGATGATCCTCTTCGTACATGTTAAAAATTATTAAAATATGTATATATTGATTATCAACTTGATTTGGTCGAGTCCTTTGTTGATTATTTCATATCAGAAGAATAATATTTTACAATAAACATATATTATCTCATGATAATTGAAATCAAAATATGATGTTATCAATACTGTATTTATGGATAATAAACCTTAAAATATTTGCAATTATTTATCTTTGCTTTTATGTTAATTCTTTTACTCAAATCCTAAAAAAGGTAAATTTTAATAATGTATTGTTAAAAGGAGTGTACTAAAAAGTCAAACATATTAAAAATCTGAAATGTCACAATTATACAAAAATTTTACAAAACTTTAGTTTTGCCTACTTTAAGATTATAATCACTTAGAGTTCAGGATGAGTGTATTTTAATGGTCCAATGCTTGTTTATCATAGGCAACTAATAAGGTGTTTATACTCTCTTTTTATAGCAATGTTTCAACTCATTACCAACTAGTGACTTGAAATTAAAATTTTTTCATTTAACTATCATGCAAGTTATTCATCATTAAAATATAAGGGCTTAGAATATTGTTATAATATAATGGAGTGAGGATTTTGTGTGTTGGTCTACTTTTGTAGTGGAAATTGGAATTCTAACATGAATTTTCAATTTATTTATTTATGCTGTCAATTTAGTATTCTTGTAATATGTTAAAATCTAAATATGGATTGAAAATTATCATTATTAAAATTTTATATTTGAATAATATCTTGTTCACTTTGTTCAGGAATATAGTTGATGATCCTTTTTGCACATGTTAAAGATATTAAAATATGGATATATTGATTATCAACTTGACTAGTTCGAGTTCTTTGTTAATTATTTTATATCAGAAGAATAATATTTTACAATAAACATATATTATCTCATGATAATTTAAAAGTTGAATAAAGAATCGTGACATCATACAATTTATAAACTATACTTGTTATATCCATAAAGTAAATATTTTAAAAGAATATTATCATATTTTGATATGATACTTATAGTTTATATAACACTATTAAGATTTAAATTTTAAAAAAATTATTTCATATCTCACAAGTGCATAAAAGTAACTAAGAGAGGAATTAAAGTTTACTTTGTGAATTATTAATTAATATCATAGTAGTTTAATATATTATGCTCTTCTTGAGATAAAGTATATAGAGCATGGTGTAAAACTCTCCACGCATAAAATTCTTATTTGAAAAGAGACCCAACTTAATTTTTTATGTTGTCAATTTAGTATTCTTGTAATATGTTAAAATCTAAATATGGATTGAAAATTCTCACTATTATAATTTTATATTTGAATAATATCTTATTCACCTTGTTTAGGAATATAGTTGATGATCCTCTTCGTACATGTTAAAAATATTAAAATATGGAAATATTGATTATCAACTTGACTTGTTCGAGTCCTTTGTTAATTATTTTATATCAGAAGAATAATATTTTACAAGAAAAATATATTATCTCATGATAATTTAAATCAAAATATGATGTTATCAATATTGTATTTATGTATAATAAACCTTAAAATATTTGTAATTATTTATCTTTGCTTTTATGTTAATTCTTTTACTCAAATTCTAAAAAAGATAAATTTTAATAATATATTATTAAAAGGAGTGAACTAAAACGTCAATTATATTAAAAATCTAAAATGTCACAATTGTATAAAAATTTTACAAAACTTTAGTTTTGCCTACTCTAAGATTATCATGGGCAACTAATAAGGTATTTATACTCTCTTTTTGTAGCAATGTTTCAACTCATTACCAACTAGTGACTTGAAATTAAATTTTTTTCATTTAACTATCAAGTAAGTTATTCATCATTAAAATATAATAGTTTAGAATATTGTTATAATATAATGGAGTAAGGATTTTGTGTGTTGGTCTACTTTTGTAGTGGAAATTGGAACTCTAACCAGTTTATTTGTAAAAAAAAATTTATAATATTAAAGTAATATATCATGATGGATGAATTGTTCAACAACAGAGTGAGTTGCTTTAAAGATTACAATCAATTAAACATTATGCATAAGGTTTTAATTTTTTGAAACTGACCATGGTCATCTAGAAACTGAAATCTTCATTATATATTGTAACTTTCTTTGTATGCAATAACATGTCTAATGGTAGAAGTGAAATGTATATAAATTAAAAAAGAATTATGACCTTATACACTATGCTTATTATATTTATTAATCAAATATTTTATAGAAATAACGTCATGTTTTAACATAATGCTTATATTTTATGTAACAATCTAAGATTGTCGTATGGTAAGTTGAAAAAAATCTATTCCATATCCTTTAAATGCATAAATATAATTGAGAGAGGAATAAGAATCTCTTTTGTAAATTGGCTAATAATCCTTTAATCATCTAATACTTTGTTTTCTTTTTGGGATCAATTACACGAGGCATGGTTCTAAACTCTACACATAGAAATTTTATTTGAAAATAGAATCAACTTAATTTTTTTGACGATCAACTTTCTTGTAATTTCTGAAAATCTAAACATGATGCAAAAATTGTCACTCTTAGAAATTATGATTTGAATAATATCTAGTTCACCTTCTCCATGAAACTAGTTGATGATCCTCTTCGTCCAAGTTAAAAATATCAAAATGTGGATGAAATTATTGTCAATTTGACTTATTGGAGATGTTTGTTCATTATTTTATATCAAAAGCACAAATCATTTCAATAAAAATCAAGTATATCATGATAATTGGAGTCATAGTATGATGTTATCATGATTTTAAATAAGCATGGAAAAGTTATAAATATTTGTAAAAATATATCTTTCATTTTTTGTTAATTTGTTTCCCTCGTGCTAAATAACAAAGATGAATTTTTTATTAAAATATTTTAAATATTTGTTTTGCCAACATTGACATTACAATCACTTAAATTTCAATATGAGCAAATTCTAATGCTCTATGATTATTTTATTATAGGTAAATTATAATGTATTGAGAGTTTCTTTTTAAAGAAATATTTAAACTTGGTAAATGCTAGTGACATGAACTGAGAGTTTGTTCATTTAACTAGCGATTACATTATTCATTATCAAAACCTAGTAGCTAATAATATAATTGTACTTTAATAGAGTTAGTGTTATGTACATCGGTTCGCATTTGTAGAGGAAATTAAAAATCCATCTTGTTGGAAAACCTAGTAGCTATTACAAAATTTTCACATTTACAATAATAAACTATATAATTTAATAATAACGAAAAAAATATCCATCTTGTTGAAAAATTTCCGCAACATAATGATATAACTTGATTTCATGTGATAATAGTGATGTCAAAACTTCTTTTCTTATAAACATGAATGTTTCTATTTTTAGAAATAAAAAGTGAGCATTCTTTGATATAATAATACTTGTCATGATTATAGACAATCTATAACTGCTCAAAATTGATATTTATAATTTCATTTGGGTAATTTTTTCCTCACGTTGACATCTAACCACATCAATTTTCTTGATAGTATTAGAGACTTTTATTTTATCATTTTTTATTCATCACATATTATGATAATGATAATGCATAATATATTAAAATTTATTTTTTATGATATTAGAAAAAATTAGCTCAAGGAGATGTAAGGTGTATTGGATTATAAAAGGGAGGTTTTATTAAAAGGTTTATTATCAATAGATCTGATCTCATCGTTGACTATCATCTTTTTGATAGCAATGACTAAAAAATAAAAGTAATTCATGTTTATAGAATATTTTGAAAGAAGATCTAAATTTTCATAATCATATGATATTATCTAAAATGTTAAATAATATAGCATAATTAGTTTAAAAAAAGCCATCTTGACGGCATTAAAGAAACTAGACAAATTTACACAATCTACTTATCTTTGTTGTCCACATTGAAGTGAACTTTATATTATTAATCATAAGTTTTAACATCAAAAATGCATGATGCGTGATCATATATTATTCCAAATATCTTAAGCAAGTGAAACTATATTATTACAAATATAAGATTTTAGCCAACTATTCTAATTCTCAAGATGATGTTGGAGTAATCTCTTTATATGCTCGTACAAAAAATTGCATTGTCGTTAAAAGAAGGAAGATCGTTAGACCAATAAGAAGTTGTCTTTGAAATGTGATGGACTAACATTTCATTATTCGTAAAAAAAATAAATTTTGTATTATTGAAGTAATGAGTAGATGGATGAATTATTCATCATAAGATTGTGGTAATATAAAGATTAGGGTCAATTGAATTGCATATAGCAACTTCCGTAGTATCTAATAATGTATAAAATTGAAGAAGTGAAATGTATAAAAGTTGAATAAATAATCGTGACATCACACAATTTATAAACTATGCTTATTATATCCATAAAGTAAATATTTTATAAGAATATTATCATCTTTTAACATTATACTTACAGTTTATATAACACTATTAAGATTTAAATTAAAAAAAAATATTTCATATCTTTCAGGTGCATAAAAGTAACTAAGAGAGGAATTAAAGTTTACTTTGTCAATTAATAATTAATACCAAAGTTGTTAAATATATTATGCTCTTTTTGAGACGAAGTATATAACGCATTGTTTAAAACTCTCCACGCATAGAATTCTTATTTGAATAGAGTCCCAACTTAATTATTTATGCTGTCAATTTAGTATTCTTGTAATATGTTAAAATCTAAATATTGATTAAAAATTCTCACTATTAAAATTTTATATTTGAATAATATCTTTTTCACCTTGTTCAGGAATATAGTTGATGATCCTCTTCGTACATGTTAAAAATTATTAAAATATGTATATATTGATTATCAACTTAATTTGGTCAAGTCCTTTGTTGATTATTTCATATCAGAAGAATAATATTTTACAATAAACATATATTATCTCATGATAATTGAAATCAAAATATGATGTTATCAATACTGTATTTATGGATAATAAACCTTAAAATATTTGCAATTATTTATCTTTGCTATTATGTTAATTCTTTTACTTAAATCCTAAAAAAGGTAAATTTTAATAATGTATTGTTAAAAGGAGTGTACTAAAAAGTCAAACATATTAAAAATCTGAAATGTCACAATTGTACAAAAATTTTACAAAACTTTAGTTTTGCCTACTTTAAGATTATAATCACTTAGAGTTCAGGATGAGTGTATTTTAATGGTCCAATGCTTGTTTATCATAGGCAACTAATAAGGTGTTTATACTCTCTTTTTATAGCAATGTTTCAACTCATTACCAACTAGTGACTTGAAATTAAAATTTTTTCATTTAACTATCATGCAAGTTATTCATCATTAAAATATAAGGGCTAAGAATATTGTTATAATATAATGGAGTGAGGATTTTGTGTGTTGGTTTACTTTTGTAGTGGAAATGGAATTCTAACATGAATTTTCAATTTATTTATTTATGCTGTCCATTTAACTATCATGCAAGTTATTGGCAATCATTAAAAATATAAGGGCTAAGAATTATTGTTATAATATAATGGAGTGAGGATTGTGTGGTGGTTTGACGTTTGTAGTGGAAATTGGAAATTCTAAACTGAATTTTCAATTTATTTATTTATGCTGTCAATTTAGTATTCTTGTAATAGGTTAACAATCTAAATATGGATTGAAAATTATCATTATTAAATTTTATATTTGAATAAACATATATTATCTCATGATAATTTAAATCAAAATATGATGTTATCAATATTGTATTTATGTATAATAAACCTTAAAATATTTGTAATTATTTATCTTTGCTTTTATGTTAATTCTTTTACTCAAATTCTAAAAAAGATAAATTTTAATAATATATTATTAAAAGGAGTGAACTAAAACGTCAATTATATTAAAAATCTAAAATGTCACAATTATATAAAAATTTTACAAAACTTTAGTTTTGCCTACTCTAAGATTATCATGGGCAACTAATAAGGTATTTATACTCTCTTTTTGTAGCAATGTTTCAACTCATTACCAACTAGTGACTTGAAATTAAATTTTTTTCATTTAACTATCAAGTAAGTTATTCATCATTAAAATATAATAGTTTAGAATATTGTTATAATATAATGGAGTAAGGATTTTGTATGTTGGTCTACTTTTGTAGTGGAAATTGGAACTCTAACCAGTTTATTTGTAAAAAAAAATTTATAATATTAAAGTAATATATCTTGATGGATGAATTGTTCAACAACAGAGTGAGTTGCTTTAAAGATTACAATCAATTAAACATTATGCATAAGGTTTTAATTTTTTGAAACTGACCATGGTCATCTAGAAACTGAAATCTTCATTATATATTGTAACTTTCTTTGTATGCAATAACATATCTCATGGTAGAAGTGAAATGTATATAAATTAAATAAAGAATTATGACCTTATACACTATGCTTATTATATTTATTAATCAAATATTTTATAGAAATAACGTCATCTTTTAACATAATGCTTATATTTTATGTAACAATCTAAGATTGTCGTATGGTAAGTTGAAAAAAATCTATTCCATATCCTTTAAATGCATAAATATAATTGAGAGAGGAATAAGAATCTCTTTTGTAAATTGGCTAATAATCCTTTAATCATCTAATACTTTGTTTTCTTTTTGGGATCAATTACACGAGGCATGGTTCTAAACTCTACACATAGAAATTTTATTTGAAAATAGAATCAACTTAATTTTTTTGACGATCAACTTTCTTGTAATTTCTGAAAATCTAAACATGATGCAAAAATTGTCACTCTTAGAAATTATGATTTGAATAATATCTAGTTCACCTTCTCCATGAAACTAGTTGATGATCCTCTTCGTCCAAGTTAAAAATATCAAAATGTGGATGAAATTATTGTCAATTTGACTTATTGGAGATGTTTGTTCATTATTTTATATCAAAAGCACAAAACATTTCAATAAAAATCAAGTATATCATGATAATTGGAGTCATAGTATGATGTTATCATGATTTTAAATAAGCATGGAAAAGTTATAACTATTTGTAAAAATATATCTTTCATTTTTTGTTAATTTGTTTCCCTCGTGCTAAATAACAAAGATGAATTTTTTATTAAAATATCTTAAATATTTGTTTTGCCAACATTGATATTACAATCACTTAAATTTCAAGATGAGCAAATTCTAATGCTCTATGATTATTTTATTATAGGTAAATTATAATGTATTGAGAGTTTCATTTCATAGAAATGTTTCAACTTAGTAAATGCTAATGACTTAAACAGAAAATTTGTTCATTTAACTAGTGACTACGTTATTCATTATCAACACCTAGTAACTAATAATATAATTGTACTTTAATTGAATTAATGTTATCTACATTGATTTGCATGTGTAGAGGAAATTGAAAATCTACCCCTATTACAAGAATTTCACATTTACAATAATAAACTATATAATTTTTGATAGCAATGACTAAAAAATAAAAGTAATTCATGTTTATAGAATATTTTGAAAGAAGATCTAAAATTTCATAAACATATTATATTATCTAAAATGTTAAATAATATAGCATAATTAGTTTAAAAAAAGCCATCTTGACGGCATTAAAAAAACTAGACAAATTTACCCAATCTACTTATCTTTGTTGTCCACATTGAAGTGAACTTTATGTTATTAATCATAAGTTTTAACATCAAAAATACATAATGCGTGATCATATATTATTCCAAATATCTTAAGCAAATGAAACTATATTATTACAAATATAAGATTTTAGCCAACTATTCTAATTCTCAAGATAATGTTGGAGTAATCTCTTTATATGCTCGTGCAAAAAATTACATTGTCGTTAAAAGAAGGAAGATCGTTAGACCAATAAGAAGTTGTCTTTGAAATGTGATGGACTAACATTAGGGTCAATTGAATTGTATATAGCAACTTCTGTAGTATCTAATAATGTATAAAATTGAAGAAGTGAAATGTATAAAAGTTGAATAAAGAATCGTGACATTTCACAATTTATAAACTATGCTTGTTATATCCATAAAGTAAATATTTTATAAGAATATTATCATCATTTGACATGAAACTTATGGTTTATATAACATTATTAAGATTTAAATTCAAAAAATTATTTCATATCTTTCAAGTGCATAAAAGTAACTAAGACAGGAATTAAAGTTTACTTTGTGAATTAATAATTAATACCATAGTAGTTTAATATGTTATGCTATTCTATTCTTGAGATTAAGTTTAATATCTTGTTCACCTTGTTCAGGAATATAGTTTATGATCCTCTACATACATGTTAAAAATATTAAAATATAGATATATTGATTATCAACTTGACTTGTTCGAGTCCTTTATTGATTATTTTATATAAGAAAATAATATTTTATAATAAATATATACTATCTCATGAAAATTTAAATCAAAATATGATGTTACCAATATTGTATTTATGAATAATAAACCTTAAAATATTTACAATTATTTATCTTTGCTTTTATGCTAATTCATTTACTCAAATCGTAAAAAAGATAAATTTTAATAATGTATTATTAAAAGGAGTAAACTAAAAAGTCAAACATATTAAAAATCTAAAATGTCACAATTATATAAAAATTTTACAAATCTTTAGTTTTACCTACTCTAAGATTATAGCCACTTAGAGTTCGGGATGAGTATCTTTTAATGGTCCAATGCTAGTATATCATGGGCAACTAATAAGGTATTTATACTTTCTTTTCATAGTAATGTTTCAACTCATTACCAACTAGTGACTTGAAATTAAAATTTTTCCATTTAACTATCATGTAAGTTATTCATCATTAAAATAAAATATCTTAGAATATTGTTATAATATAATGGAGTGAGGATTTTGTGTGTTGGTCTACTTTTGTAGTGGAAATTGGAACTCTAACCCGTTTTGACGAATTTTTAATTTATGGCAATAGACTATATAATTAAATAATATTAAAAAATAATACATTATATTGGAATAATTATGTAATATAATGACATAACTATATTTTTTGCGGTAATAGTAATATCCAACCTTCTTTTCAAGAAAACATAGAACCGATTGTTATAATAATGCTTTCCACAGATGAAAGTTAATATTTGAAATTTCATTTGGATTATCTTTTCTACAAGCTCACATTTAACCATTTCAATTTTACGGATAATATTTGAGAGATATGTATTTCAATAATTTTTAAGTTAATCTCGAAGTAAAATAATGACAATGCATAATGCATTACAGTTTATTGTTTATGATACTAAGACAATGAGCCTATAGGTGTATAGGGACTACAGGATTATGTAGAGGAGGAATGATAAAAGGTTTTACATCGAATGATTTGATGTCATCTCCAACTATAGCCTCTTTGATAGCAATGGCTAAAGAACAAAATTAATTCAATTAGTTAAATATTTTGAAACAATATCTAAATTTTAAAAAGCATACGAAGCAATAAAAACTATTGTTGAATATAGCAAAATTAGTAAAAGAAATAAGCTTTTAGATTTGCATGAAAAGAATTGAAGATAACTATTCACGTAACATATTTCTTATATGGTCTACATTTAGTAGAACTTAGTGTTATTTATCATTAGTTTCAATATCAAAACTATAATAATGCTGGATCATACGCTATTTCAAATACTATAAATAAATAAATTATTATTATTACTAACCTAAGATTTTTGCCAACACTTCTAATGCTGAAGATGATGTTGGTGCAAGCTCATCAGACGCTACCGGGAAAAATTGCATTGTCATTAAGAGGAGGAAGACTATCAGGCTAATGAGAAGTTGTCTTAGAAACATTATGGGCCACCACTTGGTTATTTGTAAAAAAATATTTATGATATTGAAGTAATATATCTTCATGGATGAATTGTTCAACAATTGAGTGAGTTGCTTTAAAGATTATGATCAATTAAACCTTATGCATAAGGTTTTAATTTTTTGAAACTGACCATGATCGTCTAGAAACTAAAATCTTCATTGTATATTGTAACTTTCTTTGTATGCAATAACATATCTCATGGTAGAAGTGAAATGTATATAAATTAAATAAAGAATTATGACCTTATACACTATGCTTGTTATATTTATTAATCAAATATTTTATAGAAATAACATCATCTTTTAACATAATGCTTATACTTTATGTAACAATCTAAGATTGTTGTATGGTAAGTTGAAAAAAATCTATTCCATATCCTTCAAGTGCATAAATATAATTGAGAGAGGAATAAACATCTCTTTTGCAAATTGGCCAGTAATCCTTTAGTCATCTAATACTTTATATTCTTTTTAGGATCAATTACATGAGGCATGGTTCTAAACTCCACACATAGAAATCTTATTTGAAAATAGAACCAACTTAATTTTTTTGACGATCAACTTTCTTGTAATTTCTGAAAATCTAGACATGATGTAAAAATTCTCGCTCTTAGAAATTATGAATTGAATAATATCTAGTTCACTTTCTCCATGAACCTAGTTGATGATCCTCTTTGTATAAGTTAAAAATATCAAAATGTGGATGAAATTTTGTTAATTTGATATATTGGAGATGTTTGTTCATTATTTTATATCAAAAGCACAAAACATTTCAATAAAAATCAAGTATATCATGATAATTTGAGTTATAATATGATGTTATCATGATTTTAAACAAGCATGACAAAGTTAGAAATATTTGTAAAAATATATCTTTCATTTTTTGTTAATTTGTTTCCCTCGTGCTAAATAACAAAGATGAATTTTAATAATCAATTGTATAAAGGTGTGATCTAAAAAGTCAAACATAATCAAAATCTAAGAAGATAAATTTGATATTTTATTAAAATATCTTAAATATTTGTTTTACCAACATTGACATTACAACCACTTAAATTTCAAGATGAGCAAATTCTAATGTTCTAAGATTATTTTATTATAGGTAACTTATATTCTATTGAGAGTTTCTTTTTATAGAAATGTTTCGACTTAGTAAATGCTAGTGACTTGAACTGAGAATTTGTTCATTTAACTAGCGACTAAGTTATTCATTATCTAAACCTAGTAGCTAATAATATAATTGTACTCTAATTGAGTAGTGTTATGTACATTGGTTTGCATTTGTAGAGGAAATTGAAAATCTACCCCTATTACAAGAATTTCACATTTATAATAATAAACTATATAATTTAATAATATCAAAAAAAATATCCATCTTGTTAGAAAATTTGTGCAACATAATGATATAACTTGATTTCATGTGGTAATAGTGATGTCAAAACAACTTTTCTTATAAATTTGGATGTTTCTATTTCTAGAAATAGAAAGAGAGCATTCTTTGATATAATAATACTTGTCATGATTATGGACAATCTATAACTACTCAAAATTGATATTTATAATTTCATTTGGGTCATTTTTTCCTCAAGTTGACATCTAACCATATCAATTTTAACGATAGTATTAGAGACTTTTATTTTATCATTTTTTATTCATCACATATTATGATAATGATAATGTATAAGGCATTAAAATTTATTTTTTATGATATTAAAAAAAATTAGCTCAAGGAGATGTAAGGTGTACTGGATTATAAAGGGGAGGTATGATTAAAGGTTTAATATCAATAGATCTGATCTCATCCCCAACTATCGCCACTTTAATAGCAATGACTAAAAAATAAAAGTAATTTTTGTTAGTAAAATATTTTGAAAGAAGATCTAAATTTTAATAATCATATGATATTATCTAAAATGTTGAATAATATACATTAATTAGTTAAAAAAAAAGTTATCTTGATGGAATTAAAAAAAAGGCAAATTTTTACAAACCACTTATTTTTATGGTCCACATTGAGGTGACCTTGGTATTATTAATCATAAGTTTTAACATCGAAACAAGCATAATGCGTGATCGTATATTATTTCAAATATCTTAAGCAAGTAAAATTATATTATTATTAATATAAGATTTTAGCCAACTATTCTGATTCTCAAGATGATGTTGGAGGAATCTCTTTATATGCTATTGCAAAAAATTACATTGTCATTAAAAGAAGGAAGATCGTTAGGCCAATAAGAAACTGTCTTTGAAATGTGATGGACTAACATTTCAGTTTTCATAAAAAAAGTAAATTTTGCATTATTGAAGTAATGTATAGATGGATGAATTATTTATCAAAAGTGTGAGGTAATATAAAGATTAGGGTAAATTGAATTTCATGCATAAGGCTATATTATTTTAACACTTTTCATTTAAACTGAAATCTTCATTGTATATGGCTACTTCCGTAGTATCTAATAATGTATAAAATTGAAGAAGTGAAATGTATAAAAGTTGAATAAAGAATCATGACATCATACAATTTATAAACTATGCTTGTTATATCCATAAAGTAAATATTTTATAAGAATATTATCATCTTTTGACATCATACTTGTAATTTATATAACACTATTAAGATTTAAATTTAAAAAAATCATTTCATATCTTTCAAGTGCATAAAAGTAACTAAGAGAGGAATTAAAATTTACTTTGTGAATTACTAAGTAATATCTGAGTAGTTTAATATGTTATGCTCTATAAAGTATATAGAGCATGGTGTAAAACTCTTCACGCATAGAATTCTTATTTGAAAAGAGACCCAACTTAATTTTTTATGTTGTCAATTTAGTATTCTTGTTATATGTAAAAATCTAAATATGGATTGAAAATTCTCACTATTGTAATTTTATATTTGAATAATATCTTTTTCACCTTGTTCAGGAATATAATTGATGATCATCTTCATACAAGTTAAAAATATTAAAATACGGATGTATTGATTATCAACTTGACTTGTTCGAATCCTTTGTTGATTATTTTATATCAGAAGAATAATATTTGACAATAAACATCTACTCTCTCATGATAATTTAAATCAAAATATTATGTTAACAATATTGTATTTATGGATAATAAACTTGAAAATATTTCTAATTATTTATCTTTGCTTTTATATTAATTCTTTTACTCAAATCCAAAAAAGATAAATTTTAATAATGTATTGTTAAAAGGAGTGAACTAAAAAGTCAAACATATTAAAAATCTAAAATGTCACAATTGTATAAAAATTTTACAAAACTTTTGTTTTGCCTACTCTAAGATTATAAGAACTTAAAGTTCAGGATGAGTGTATTTTAATGGTACAATACTAGTTTATCATTAGCAACTAATAAGGTATTTATACATTCTTTTTATAGCAATGTTTCAACTCATTACCAACTAGTGACTTAAAATTAAAATTTTTTCATTTAACTATCATGTAAGTTATTCATCATTAAAATATAAGAGCTTAAAATATTGTTATAATATAATGGAGTGAGGATTTTGTGTGTTGGTCTACTTTTGTAGTGGAAATTGGAATTCTAACCCGCTCTCACGAATTGTCAATTTATGACAATAGACTATATAATTAAACAATATTGAGAAACAATACATTATATTGGAACAATTATGTAATATAATGACAAAACTATATTTTAAGTGGTAATAGTTATATCAAACATTCTTTTCAAGAAAATATAGAACCGATTGTTATAATAATATTTTCACGATTGAAATTTAATATTTGAAATTTCATTTGGGTTATCTTTTCTACAAGCTAACATTTAACTATTTCAATTTTATTGATAATATTTGAGAGACATGTATTTTAATAATTTTTAGTTTATCTCGAAGTAAAATAATGACAACGCATAATGCATACAGTTTATTGTTTGTGATATTAAGACAATGAGCTTATATGTGTATAGGGACTACAGGATTATATAGAGGAGGAATGATAAAAGGTTTTATATCGAATGATTTAATGTTATCTCCAGCCATAGCCTCTTTAATAGCAATGTCTAAAGAACAAAATTAATTCAATTAATAAAATATTTTGAAACAAGATCTAAAATTTAACAAGCATATGAAGCAATAAAAACTATGGACCAATATAGCAAAATTTGTAAAAGAAACAAGCTTTTAGATTTGCATGAAAAGAATTGAAGATAACACTTCATGTAACATATTTCTTATATGGTCCACATTTAGTAGAACTTGGTGTTAGTTATCATTAGTTTTAATATCAAAACTACAATAATGTTGGATCATACGCTATTTTAAATACTATAAATAAATAAATAATTATTATTACTGACTTATGATTTTTTCCAACTCTTTTAATGCTAAGGATGATGTTGGAGCAAGCTCATCAGATGTTACTAGAAAAAATTACATTGTCGTTAAGAGAAGGAAGACCATTAGGCTAATGAGAAGTTGTCTTAGAAACATGATGGGCCAACACTTGATTATTTGTAAAAAAATTTACAATATTGAAGTAATATATCTTTATGGATGAATTGTTCATCACAAGATGAATTGCTTTAAAGATTAAGATCAATTAAATGTTATGCATAAGGTTTGAGTTTTTTCAAACTGACCATTGTTGTTTAGAAACTGAAATCTTCATTATATATTGTAACTTTCTTTATATACAATAACATATCTCATGGTAGAAGTGAAATGTATATAAATTAAATAAAGAATTATGACCTTATACACTATGCTTGTTATATTTATTAATTAAATCTTTCAACATAATGCTTATATATTATGTAACAATCTAAGATTGTTGTAGAGTAAGCTGAAAAAAATCTATTCCATATCCTTCAAGTGCATAAATATAATTGAGAGAGGAATAAGCATCTATTTTGCAAATTGGCTAGTAATCCTTTAGTCATCCAATACTTTATGTTCTTTTTGGGACCAATTACACAAGGCATGGTTCTAAACTCCACACATAGAAATCTTATTTGAAAATAGAACCAACATAATTTTTTTGATAATCGACTTTCTTGTAATTTTTGAAAATCTAAACATGATGCAAAAATTGTCACTCTTAGAAATTATGATTTGAATAATATCTAGTTCACCTTCTCCATGAACTTAGTTGATGATCCTCTTTGTACAAGTTAAAAATATCAAAATGTGGATGAAATTATTGTCAATTTGACTTATTCAAAATATTTGTTCATTATTTTATATCAAAAGCACAAAATATTTCAATAAAAATTAAGTATATCATGATAATTTGAGTCATAAGATGATGTTATCATGATTTTAAACAAGCATGGCAAAAATAGAAATATTTGTAAAAAGATATCTTTCATTTTTTGTTAATTTGTTTCCCTCGGGCTAAATAACAAAGATGAATTTTAATAATAAATTATATAAAGGTGTGAACTAAAAAGTCAAACATAATCAAAATCTAAGAAAACAAATTTGATATTTTATTAAAATATCTTAAATATTTATTTTGCCAACATTGACAATACAATTACTTAAATTTCAAGATGAGCAAATTCTAATACTCAAAGATTATCTTATTATAGGTAACTTATAATGTATTGAGAGTTTCTTTTTATAGAAATGTTTCGACTTGGTAAATGCTAGTGACTTGAACTGAGAATTTGTTCATTTAACTAGCAACTATGTTATTTATCATCAAAACCTATTAGCTAATAATATAATTGTACTTTAATAGAGTTAGTGTTATGTACATTGGTTTGCATTTGTAGAGGAAATTGAAAATCTACTCCTATTACAAGAATTTCACATTTAAAATAATAAACTATATAATTTAATAATAATGAAAAAAATATCCATCTTGTTGGAAAACTTTTGCCAACATTGACAATACAATTACTTAAATTTCAAGATGAGCAAATTCTAATACTCAAAGATTATCTTATTATAGGTAACTTATAATGTATTGAGAGTTTCTTTTTATAGAAATGTTTCGACTTGGTAAATGCTAGTGACTTGAACTGAGAATTTGTTCATTTAACTAGCAACTATGTTATTTATCATCAAAACCTATTAGCTAATAATATAATTGTACTTTAATAGAGTTAGTGTTATGTACATTGGTTTGCATTTGTAGAGGAAATTGAAAATCTACTCCTATTACAAGAATTTCACATTTAAAATAATAAACTATATAATTTAATAATAATGAAAAAAATATCCATCTTGTTGGAAAACTTTTGCAACATAATGATATAACTTGATTTCATATGGTAATAGTGATGTCAAAACTTCTTTTCTTATAAACTTGAAAGTTTCTATTTCTAGAAATAGAAAGAGAGTATTCTTTGATATAATAATACTTGTCATGATTATAGACAATCTATAACTGCTCAAAATTGATATTTTATTAAAATATCTTAAATATTTATTTTGCCAACATTGACAATACAATTACTTAAATTTCAAGATGAGCAAATTCTAATACTCAAAGATTATCTTATTATAGGTAACTTATAATGTATTGAGAGTTTCTTTTTATAGAAATGTTTCGACTTGGTAAATGCTAGTGACTTGAACTGAGAATTTGTTCATTTAACTAGCAACTATGTTATTTATCATCAAAACCTATTAGCTAATAATATAATTGTACTTTAATAGAGTTAGTGTTATGTACATTGGTTTGCATTTGTAGAGGAAATTGAAAATCTACTCCTATTACAAGAATTTCACATTTAAAATAATAAACTATATAATTTAATAATAATGAAAAAAATATCCATCTTGTTGGAAAACTTTTGCAACATAATGATATAACTTGATTTCATATGGTAATAGTGATGTCAAAACTTCTTTTCTTATAAACTTGAAAGTTTCTATTTCTAGAAATAGAAAGAGAGTATTCTTTGATATAATAATACTTGTCATGATTATAGACAATCTATAACTGCTCAAAATTGATATTTTATTAAAATATCTTAAATATTTATTTTGCCAACATTGACAATACAATTACTTAAATTTCAAGATGAGCAAATTCTAATACTCAAAGATTATCTTATTATAGGTAACTTATAATGTATTGAGAGTTTCTTTTTATAGAAATGTTTCGACTTGGTAAATGCTAGTGACTTGAACTGAGAATTTGTTCATTTAACTAGCAACTATGTTATTTATCATCAAAACCTATTAGCTAATAATATAATTGTACTTTAATAGAGTTAGTGTTATGTACATTGGTTTGCATTTGTAGAGGAAATTGAAAATCTACTCCTATTACAAGAATTTCACATTTAAAATAATAAACTATATAATTTAATAATAATGAAAAAAATATCCATCTTGTTGGAAAACTTTTGCAACATAATGATATAACTTGATTTCATATGGTAATAGTGATGTCAAAACTTCTTTTCTTATAAACTTGAAAGTTTCTATTTCTAGAAATAGAAAGAGAGTATTCTTTGATATAATAATACTTGTCATGATTATAGACAATCTATAACTGCTCAAAATTGATATTTATAATTTCATTTGGGTTATCTTTTCTACAAACTCACATTTAACCATTTCAATTTTATCGATAATATTTGAGAGACATGTATTTTAATAATTTTTAGTTTATCTTGAAGTAAAATAATGACAACTATATTTTATGTGGTAATAATTATATCCAATCTTCTTTTCAAGAAAATATAGAACCGATTGTTATAATAAATTATATAAAGGTGTGAACTAAAAAGTCAAACATAATCAAAATCTAAGAAAACAAATTTGATATTTTATTAAAATATCTTAAATATTTATTTTGCCAACATTGACAATACAATTACTTAAATTTCAAGATGAGCAAATTCTAATACTCAAAGATTATCTTATTATAGGTAACTTATAATGTATTGAGAGTTTCTTTTTATAGAAATGTTTCGACTTGGTAAATGCTAGTGACTTGAACTGAGAATTTGTTCATTTAACTAGCAACTATGTTATTTATCATCAAAACCTATTAGCTAATAATATAATTGTACTTTAATAGAGTTAGTGTTATGTACATTGGTTTGCATTTGTAGAGGAAATTGAAAATCTACTCCTATTACAAGAATTTCACATTTAAAATAATAAACTATATAATTTAATAATAATGAAAAAAATATCCATCTTGTTGGAAAACTTTTGCAACATAATGATATAACTTGATTTCATATGGTAATAGTGATGTCAAAACTTCTTTTCTTATAAACTTGAAAGTTTCTATTTCTAGAAATAGAAAGAGAGTATTCTTTGATATAATAATACTTGTCATGATTATAGACAATCTATAACTGCTCAAAATTGATATTTATAATTTCATTTGGGTTATCTTTTCTACAAACTCACATTTAACCATTATGTAATATAATGACAACTATATTTTATGTGGTAATAATTATATCCAATCTTCTTTTCAGAAAATATAGAACCGATTGTTATAATAATGCTTTCACAGATGAAATTAATATTTGAAATTTCATTTGGGTTATCTTTTCTACAAACTCACATTTAACCATTTCAATTTTATCGATAATATTTGAGAGACATGTATTTAATAATTTTTAGTTGTATCTTGAAGTAAAGTAAAATAATGACAACTCATAAAACATTACAATTTATTATTTATAATATTACGAAAATGAACCTATAGGTGTATAGAGACTACAGGATTATGTAGATGAGGAATGATAAAAGTTTCATATCGAATGATTTGATGTCATCTATAGCTATAGCCTCTTTGATAGCAATATCTAATGAACAAAATTAATTTAATTAGTAAAGTATTTTAAAATAAGATCTAAATTTTAACAAGCATATGAAGCAATAAAAACTATTGTCGAATATAGCAAAATTAGTGAAAGAAACAAGCTGTAAGATTTGCATGAAAAGAATTGAAGACAACTCTTTAACATATTTCCTATATGGTCCATATTTAGTAGAACTTAGTGTTATTTATCATTAGTTTTAATATCAAAACTATAATAATGCTGGATCATACGCTATTTTAAATACTATAAATAAATAAATAATAATTCTTACTAACCTAAAATTTTGCCAACTCCACTAATGCTGAAATGATGTTGGAGCAAGCTCATTTGAAGCTATTGTGAAAAATAGCATTGTCATTAAGAGGAGGAAGACCATCAGGCTAATGAGAAGTTATCTTAGAAACATGATGGGCCCACACTTGATTATTTGTAAAAAAAAATTATTATATTGAAGTAATATATCATGATGGATGAATTGTTCATCACAAGAGTGAGTTGCTTTAATGATTAGGATCAATTAAACGTTATACATAAGGTTTTAGTTTTTTGAAATTTACCATGATCGTCTAGAAACTGAAATCTTCATTGTATATTATAACTTTCTTTGTATGCAATAACATATCTAATGGTAGAAGGTAAATGTATATAAATTAAATAAAGAATTGTGACCTTATACACTATGCTTCTTATATTTATTAATTAAATATTTAATAGAAATAATGTCATCTTTCAACGTAATGCTGATACTTTATGTAACAATCTAAGATTGTTGTATGGTAAGTTGAAAAAATCTATTCCATATCCTTCAAGTGCATAAATATAATTGAGAGAGGAATAAGCATCTCTTTTGTAAATTGGCTAGTAATTCTTTAGTCATCCAATACTTATGCTCTTTTTCTGATCAATTACACGAGGCATGGTTCTAAACTCCACACATAAAAATCTTATTTGAAAATAGAACTAACTTAATTTTTTTGACGATCAACTTTCTTGTAATTTCTGAAAATCTAAACATGGTGCAAAAATTTTTACTCTTAGCTTAGAAATTATGATTTGAATAATATCTAGTTCACTTTCTTTATGAACCTAGTTGATGATCTTCTTCGTACAAGTTAAAAATATTAAAATGTGGATGAAATTATTGTCAATTTAACTTATTCGAGATGTTTGTTCTTTATTTTATATCAAAAGCACAAAACATTTCTATAAATATCAAGTATATCATGATAATTTGAGTCATAATATGATGATATCATTATATTAAACAAGCATGGCAAAGTTAGAAATATTTGTAAAAAAATATATTTCATTTTGTGCTAATTTGTTTCCCTAAGGCTAAATAACAAAAATAAATTTTAATAATCAATTGTATAAAGGTGTGAACTAAAAAGTCAAACATAATCAAAATCTAAGAAGACAAATATGATATTTTATTAAAATATCTTAAATATTTGTTTTGCCAACATTAATATTATAATCACTTAAATTTAAAGATGATGCTCTAAAATTTTTTTTTATAGGTAATTTATAATGCATTGAGACTTTCTTTTTATAGTAATGTTTCGACTTGGTACATGCTAGTGACTTGAATTGAGAATTTATTCATTTAAACAGCAACTACATTATTCATTATCAAAAACTAGTAGCTAATAATATAATTGTACTTTAATATAGTTAGTGTTATGTACATTGGTTTGCATTTGTAGAGAAAATTAAAAATCTACCCCTATTACAAGAATTGCACATTTATAATAATAAACTATATAATTGAATAATATCAAAAAAAATATCCATCTTGTTGAAAAATTTTTGCTACCTAATGATATAACTTAATTTCATGTAGTAATAGTGATATCAAAACTTCCTTTCTTAGAAACTTGTATGTTTCTCTTTTTGAAAGAGATCATTCTTTGATATAATAATACTTGTCATGGTTATGGACAATCTATAATTGCTTAAAATTAATATTTATAATTTCATTTGGGTCATTTTCTCCTTAAGTTGACTTCTAACCATATCAATTTTACCGATAGTATTAGAGACTTTTATTTTAACATTTTTTATTCATCACATATTATGATAATGATAATGCATAATGCATTAAAATTTATTTTTTGTGATATTAGAAAAAATTAGCTCAAGGACATGTAAGGTGTACTAGATTATAAAGGGGAGGTATGATTAAAGGTTTAATATCAATAGATCTGATCTCATCCCCAATTATCGCCTCTTTGATAGCAATGGCTAAAAAATAAAAGTAACTAATGTTAGTAAAATATTTTGAAAGAAGATCAAAATTTTAATGATCATATTATATTATCTAAAATGTTGAATAATATAGCATAATTAGTTTAAAAAAAAGCAATCTTGATGGCATTAAAAAACTAGACAAATTTTCACAAACCACTTATTTTTATGGTCTACATTGAGGTGAATTTGATGTTATTAATCATAAGTTTTAATATCAAAACATGCATAATGTGTGATCGTATATTATTCCAAATAACTTAACCAAGTGAAACTATATTATTAATAATATAATATTTTAGCTAATTGTTCTAATTCTCAAGATGATGTTGGAGTAATATCTTTATATGCTAGTGCAAAAAATTGCATTGTTGTTAAAAGAAGGAAAATCGTTAGGCCAATAAGAAGTTGTCTTTGAAAGGTGATGGACTAACATTTCATTATTCATAAAAAAAATAAAATTTATATTATTGAAGTAATGTGTAGATGGATGAATTATTCATCACAAGAGTGAGGTAATATAAAGATTAGGGTCAATTGAATTTTATGCATAAGGCTATATTATTTTAACACTTTTCATGTAAATTAAAATCTTCATTGTATATAGCAACTTCCGTAGTATCTAATAATATATAAAATGGAAGAAGTGAAATGTATAAAAGTTGAATAAAGAATTGTGACATCATATAATTTATAAACTATGCTTGTTATATCCACAAAGTAAATATTTTATAAGAATATTATCATCTTTTGACATGATACTTATAGTTTATATAACACTATTAAGATTTAAATTAAAAAAAATATTTCATATCATTCAAGTCAATAAAAGTAACTAAAAGAGGAATTAAAGTTTACTTTATGAATTAATAATTAACACCATAGTAGTTTAATATGTTATAGTCTTTTTGAGATGAAGTATATAATGAATGTTGTAAAAGTCTCCATGCATAGAATTCTTTTTTGAAAAGAGACCCAATTTAATTTTTTATATTGTCAATTTAGTATTCTTGTAATATGTAAAAATCTAAATATGGATTAAAAATTCTCACTATTACAATTTTATATTTGAATAATATCATGTTCATCTTGTTCAGGAATATAGTTGATGATCCTCTTCATATAAGTTAAAAATATTAAAATACGGATGTATTGATTGTCAACTTGACTTATTCAAGTCATTTGTTGATTATTTTATATCGAAAGAATAATATTTTACAATAAACATATATTATCTCATGATAATTTAAATCAAAATATGATGTTATCAATATTGTATTTATGGACAATAAACCTAAAAATATTTGTAATTATTTATCTTTACTTTTATGTTAATTCTTTTACTCAAATCCTGAAAAAGATAAATATTAATAATAGATTGTTAAAAGGAGTGAACTAAAAAGTCAATTATATTAAAAATAAAAATGTCACAATTATATAAAAAATTTACAAAACTTTAGTTTTGCCTACTTTAAGATTATAACCACTTAAAGTTCATGATGAATGTATTTTAATGGTTCAAAGCTAGTTTATCATAGGCAACTAATAAGGTACTTATACTTTCCTTTTATAGCAATATTTCAACTCATTACCAACTAGTGACTTAAAATTAAAATTTTTTCGTTTAACTATCATGTAAGTTATTCATCATTAAAATATAAGAGCTTAGAATATTGTTATAATATAATGGAGTGAGGATTTTGTGTGTTGGTCTACTTTTGTAGTGGAAATTGGAACTCTAACCCGCTCTCACGAATTTTCAATTTATGGCAATAGCTATATAATTAAATAATATTGAAATACAATACAATATATTGGAACAATTATGTAATATAATGACATAACTATATTTTTTGCGGTAATAGTTATATCCAACCTTCTTTTCAAGAAAACATAGAACCGATTGTTATAATAATGCTTTCCATAGATGAAAGTTAATATTTGAAATTTCATTTGGATTATCTTTTCTACATGCTCACATTTAACCATTTCAATTTTACGGATAATATTTGAGAGATATGTATTTCAATAATTTTTATGTTCATCTCGAAGTAAAATAATGACAATGCATAATGCATTACAGTTTATTGTTTATGATACTAAGACAATGAGCCTATAGGTGTATAGGGATTACAGGATTATGTAGAGGAGGAATGATAAAAGGTTTTACATCGAATGATTTGATGTCATCTCCAGCTATAGCCTCTTTGATAGCAATGGCTAAAGAACAAAATTAATTCAATTAGTAAAATATTTTGAAACAAGATCTAAATTTTAACAAGCGTACGAAGCAATAAAAACTATTGTTGAATATAGCAAAATTAGTAAAAGAAATAAGCTTTTAGATTTGCATGAAAAGAATTGAAGATAACTATTCACGTAACATATTTCCTATATGGTCTACATTTAGTAGAACTTAGTGTTATTTATTATTAGTTTTAATATCAAAACTACAATAATGCTATATCATACGCTATTTCAAATACTATAAACAAATAAATAATAATTATTACTAACCTAAGATTTTTGCCAACTCTTCTAATGCTGAAGATGATGTTGGCGCAAGCTCATCAGACGCTACTGGGAAAAATTACATTGTCGTTAAGAGGAGGAAGACCATTAGGCTAATGAGAAGTTGTCTTAGAAACATGATGGGCCAACACTTGATTATTTATAAAAAAAATTTACAATATAGAAGTAATATATCTTGATCGATGAATTGTTCATCAAAAGAGTGAGTTGATTTAAAGATTAGGATCAATTAAATGTTATGCATAAGGTTTTAGTTTTTTTAAATTGACCATGGTCGTCTAGAAATTGAAATCTTCATTGTATATTGTAACTTTCTTTATATGCAATAACATATCTCATGGTAGAAGGGAAATGTATATAAATTAAATAAAGAATTATGACTTTATACACTATGCTTTTTATATTTATTAATTAAATATTTTATAGAAATAATGTCATCTTTTAACATAATGATTATACTTTATGTAACAATCTAAGATTGTTGTATGGTAAGTTGAAAAAAATCTATTCCATATCCTTCAAGTGCATAAATATAATTGAGAGAGGAATAAGCATCTCTTTTGTAAATTGGCTAGTAATTCTTTAGTCATCCAATACTTTATGCTCTTTTTGTGATCAATTAATTACACGAGGCATGGTTTTAAACTCCACACATAAAAATCTTATTTGAAAATAGAACTAACTTAATTTTTTTGACGATCAACTTTCTTGTAATTTCTGAAAATCTAAACATGGTGCAAAAATTCTTACTCTTTGAAATTATGATTTGAATAATATTTAGTTCGCTTTCTTCATGAACCTAGTTGATGATCGTCTTCATACAAGGTAAAAATATTAAAATGTGGATGAAATTATTATTAATTTGACTTATTCGAGATGTTTGTTCTTTATTTTATATCAAAAGCACAAAATATTTCCATAAATATCAAGTATATCATGATAATTTGAGTCATAATATGATGATATCATTATATTAAACAAGCATGGAAAAGTTAGAAATATTTGTAAAAAAATATATTTCATTTTGTGTTAATTTGTTTCCCTAATGCTAAATAACAAAAATAAATTTTGTTTTAATTTGTTTCACAAACCACTTATTTTTATGGTCTACATTGAAGTGAATTTGGTGTTATTAATTATAAGTTTTAATATCGAAATATGCATAATGTGTGATCGTATATTATTCCAAATAACTTAACTAAGTGAAACTATATTATTAATAATATAAGATTTTAGCCAACTATTGTAATTCTCAAGATGATTTTGGAGCAATCTCTTTATATGCTAGTGCAAAAAATTGCTTTGTCGTTAAAAGAAGGAAGATCGTTAGGCCAATAAGAAGTTGTCTTCGAAATGTTATGGACTATTCATTATTCGTAAAAAAAAAATTTGTATTATTGAAGTAATGTGTAGATGGATGAATTATTCATCACAAGACTTGGGTAATATAAAGATTAAGATCAATTGAATTTCTGCATAAGGCTATATTATTTTAACACTTTTCATTTAAACTGAAATTTTCATTGTATATAGCAACTTCCGTAGTGTCAAATACTGTATAAAATAGAAGAAGTGAAATGTATAAAAGTTGAATAAAGAATCGTGATATCATACAATTCATAAACTATGCTTCTTATATTCATAAAGTAAATATTTTATAAGAATATTATCATCTTTTGACATGATACTTATAGTTTATATAACACTATTAAGATTTAAATTTTTAAAAAAATTATTTCATATCATTCAAGTGCCTAAAAGTCACTAAAAGAGGAATTAAAGTTTACTTTGTGAATTACTAATTAATACTATATTAGTTTAATATGTTATACTCTTCTTGAGATGAAGTTTATAAAACATGGTGTAAAACTTTCCACGTATAGATTTCTTATTTGAAAATAGACCCAACTTAATTTTTTATGTTCTCAATTTAGCATTCTTGTAATATGTAAAAATCTAAATATGGATTGAAAATTCTCACTATTATAATTTTATATTTGAATAAAATCTTGTTCACCTTGTTCAGGAAAATAGTTGATGATCCTCTTCATACAAGTTAAAAATATTAAAATATGGATGTATTGATTGTCAACTTGACTTGTTCGAGTCCTTTATTTATTATTTTATATTAGAAAAATAATATTTTACAAGAAACATCTATTATCTCATGATAATTTAAATCAAAATATGATGTTATCAATATTGTATTTATTGGAAAATAAACCTAAAAATATTTGCAATTATTTATCTTTGCTTTTATTTTAATTCTTTTACTCAAATCCTAAAAAAGATAAATTTTAATAATGTATTGTTAAAAAGAGTGAACAAAAAAGTCAAACATATTAAAAATTTAAAATGTTACAATTGTATAAAAATTTTACAAAACTTTTGTTTTGCCTACTCTAAGATTATAACAACTTAAAGTTTAGGATGAGTGTATTTTAATGGTCCAGTACTAGTATATCATGGGCAACTAATAAGGTATTTATACTTTCTTTTTATAGCAATGTTTCAACTCATTACCAACTAGTGGCTTGAAATTAAAATTTTTTCATTTAACTACCATGTAAGTTATTCATCACTAAAATATAAGAGCTTAGAATATTATTATAATATAATGGAGTGAGGATTTTGTGTATTGGTCTACTTTTGTAGTGGAAATTAGAACTCTAACCCACTCTCACGAATTGTTAATTTATGGTAATAAACTATATAATTAAATAATATTGAGAATTAATACATTATATTGGAACAATTATGTAATATAATGACATAACTATATTTTATGTGGTAATAGTTATATCCAACCTTCTTTTAAAGAAAACATAGAATCGATTGTTATAATAATGCTTTTGACGGATGAAAGTTAATATTTAAAATTTCATTTGGGTTATCTTTTCTACAAGCTCACATTTAACAATTTCAATTTTATCGATAATATTTGATAGATAGGTAATTTAATAATTTTTAAGTTCATCTCGAAGTAAAATAATGACAATACATAATGCATTACAGTTTATTTTTATGATACTAAGACAATGAGCCTATAGGTGTATAGGGACTATAGGATTATGTAGAGGAGGAATGATAAAAGGTTTTATATCGAATGATTTGATGTCATCTCCAACTATAGCCTCTTTGATAGCAATGGCTAAAGAACAAAATTAATTCAATTAGTAAAATATTTTGAAACAAGATCTAAATTTTAACAAGCGTACGAAGCAATAAAAACTATTGTTGAATATAGCAAAATTAGTAAAAGAAATAAGCTTTCAAATACTATAAACAAATAAATAATAATTATTACTGACCTAAGATTGTTGCCAACTCTTCTAATGCTAATGATGATGTTGGAGTAAGCTCATCAGATGCTACCAGGAAAAATTATATTGTCGTTAAGAGAAGGAAGACCATTAGGCTAATGAGAAGTTGTCTTAGAAATATGATGGGCCAACACTTGATTATTTGTAAAAAAATTAAAATATTAAAGTAATATATCTCGATAGATGAATTGTTCATCACAAGAGTGAGTTTCTTTAAAGATTAGGATCAATTAAACGTTATACATAAGGTTTTATTTTAGTTTTTTAAAACTGACAATGGTCTTCTAGAAACTGAAATCATCATTATATATTGTAACTTTCTTTGTATGCAAGAACATATCTCATGGTAGAAGGGAAATGTATATAAATTAAATAATGAATTATGACCTTATATACTATGCTTGTTATATTTATTAATTAAATATTTTATAGAAATAATGTCATCTTTTAACATAATACTTATACTTTATGTAACAATCTAAGATTGTTGTATAGTAAGTTGAAAAAAATCTATTCCATATCCTTCAAGTGCATAAATATAATTGAGAGAGGAATAAGGATCTCATTTGTAAATTGGCTAGTAATCCTTTAGTCATCCAATACTTTATGCTCTTTTTCTGATCAATTACCCGAGGCGTGGTTTTAAACTCCACACATAGAAATCTTATTTAAAAATAGAACTAAGTTAATTTTTTTATTATCAACTTTCTTGTAATTTCTGAAAATCTAAACGTGGTGCAAAAATTCTCACTCTTAGAAATTATGATTTAAATAATATCTAGTTTACCTTCTTCATGACCCTAGTTGATGATCTTCTTCGTACAAGTTAAAAATATCAAAATGTGGATGAAATTATTGTCAATTTGACTTATTCGAGATGTTTGTTCATTATTTTATATCAAAAGCACAAAACATTTCAATAAACATCAATTATATCATGATAATTTGAATCATAATATGATGTTATCATGATTTCAAACAAGCATGGCAAAGTAAGAAATATTTGTAAAAAAAATCTTTCATTTTGTGTTAATTTGTTTCCCTCATACTAATAACAAAGATGAATATTAATAATCAATTGTCTAAATGTGCGAACTAAAAAGTCAAACATAATCAAAATCTAAGAAGACAAATTTGATATTTTATTAAAATAACTTAAATATTTGTTTTGCCAAAATTGACATTACAATCACTTAAATTTCAAGATGAGCAAATTCTAATGCACTAAGATTATTTTATTATAGATAACTTATAATGTATTGAGAGTTTCTTTTTATAGAAATGTTTCGACTTGGTACATGCTAATGACTTGAACTGAGAATTTGTTTATTTAAATAACGACTACGTTATTCATTATCAAAAGCTAGTAGCTAATAATATAATTATACTTTAATAGAGTTAGTGTTATGTACATTGGTTTGCATTTGTAGAGGAAATTAAAAATCTACCCCTATTACAAGAATGGCACATTATAATAATAAACTATATAATTGAATAATATCAAAAAAAATATCCATCTTGTTGAAAAATTTCTGCAACTTAATGATATAACTAGATTTCATGTGGTAATAGTGATGTCAAAACTTCCTTTCTTATAAACTTTATTGTTTCTATTTCTAGAAATAGAAAGAGATCATTCATTGATATAATACTACTTGTGACGATTATGGACAATCTATAACTACTCAAAATTGATATTTATAATTTCGTTTGGGTCATTTTTTCCTTAAGTTGACATCTAACCATATCAATTTTATCAATAGTATTAGAGACTTTTATTTTATTATTTTTTATTCATCACATTTTACGATACTAATAATGCATAATGCATTAAAATTTATTTTTTATGATATTAGAAAAAATTAAATTAGCTCAAGGAGATGTAAGGTGTATTGGATAATAAAGGGGATGTATGATTAAAGGTTTAATATCAATAGATCTGATCTCATCCCCAACTATCGCCTCTTTGATAGCAATAGCTAAAAAATAAAAGTAATTCATGTTAGTAAAATATTTTGAAAGAATATCTAAATTTTTATTATCATATGATATTATCTAAAATATTGAATAATATAGCATAATTAGTTTAAAAAAAAGCTATCTTAATGTCATTAAAAAAACTAGATAAATTTTCATAAACCACTTATTTTTATGATCCATATTGAGGTGAATTTGGTGTTATTAATCATAAGTTTTAATATCAAAACATGCATAATGTGTGATCGTACATTATTCCAAATATCTTAAGCAAGTCCTTTGTTGATTATTCCAAAGTTAAAAATATTAAAATACGGATGAATTGATTGTCAACTTGACTTGTTCGAGTCCTTTTTTGATTATTTTATATCAAAAGAATAATATTTTACAATAAACATATATTATCTCATAATAATTTAAATCAAAATATGATGTTATCAATATTGTATTTATGAATAATAAATTACTTTAATCAAATCCTAAAAAAGATAAATTTGAATAATGTATTATTAAAAGGAGTGAACCAAAAAATCAAACATATTAAAAATCGAAAATGTCACAATTGTATAAAAATTTTACAAAACTTTAGTTTTGCCTACTCTAAGATTATAACCACTTAGAGTTCAGGATGAGTGTATTTTAATGCTCCAATTCTAGTTGATCATGGGCAACTAATAAGGTATACTAATAGGTATTTATACTATCTTTCTATAGCAATGTTTCAACTCATTTCCAACTAGTGACTTGAAATTAAAATTTTTTCATTTAACTATCATGTAAGTTATTCATCATTAAAACATAAGAGCTTAGAATACTCTTTTAATATAAGGGAGTGAGGATTTTGTGTATTGGTCTACTTTTGAAGTGAAATTAGAACACTAACCCGCTCTCACGAATTTTCAATTTATGGAAATAGACTATATATTTAAATAATATTGAGAAATAATACATTATATTGGAACAATTATGTAATATAATGACATAACTATATTTTATGTGGTAATAATTATATCCAACCTTCTTTCAAGAAAACATAGAACCGATTGTTATAATAATGCTTTTCACGGATAAAAGTGATATGAATATTTGAAATTTCATTTGGGTTATCTTTTCTACAAGCTCACATTTAACCATTTCAATTTTATCGATAATATTTGAGAGACATGTATTTTAATAATTTTTAAGTTTATCTCGAAGTAAAATAATGACAATGCATAATGCATTAAAGTTTATTATTTATGATACTAAGACAATGAGCCTATAGGTGTATAGGGACTATAGGATTATGTAGAGGAGGAATGATAAAATGTTTTATATCAAATGATTTGATGTCATCTCCAGCTATAACCTCTTTGATAGCAATGGCTAAAGAACAAAATTAATTCAATTAGTAAAATATTTTGAAACAAGATCTAAATTTTCATAAGCATATGAAGCAATAAAAACTATTTTCGAATATAGCAAAATTAGTAAAAGAAATAAGCTTTTAGATTTGCATAAAAAGAATTGAAGATAACTGTTCATGTAACATATTTCCTATATAGTCTACATTTAGTAGAACTTGGTGTTATTTATCATCAATTTTAATATCAAAACTACAATAATGCTGGATCATATGCTATTTCAAATACTATAAACAAATAAATAATAATTATTACTGACCTAAGATTTTTGCCAACTCTTCTAATGCTGAAGATGATGTTGGTCCAAGCTCATCAGATATTACCGGGAAAAATTATATTGTCGTTAAGAGGAGGAAGACCATTAGGCTAATGAGAAGTTGTCTTAGAAACATGATGGGCCACCACTTGATTATTTGTAAAACAAATTTACAATATTGAAGTAATATATCTTGATGGATGAATTGTTCGTCACAAGAGTGAGTTGCTTTAAATATTAGGATCAATTAAACGTTATACATAAGGTTTTAATTTTTTGAAACTGACCATGGTCATCTAGAAGCTGAAATCTTCATTGTATTTTATAATTTTCTTTGTATGCAATAACATATCTCATGGTAGAAGTGAAATGTATATAAATTAAATAAAGAATTGTGACCTTATACACTATGCTTGTTATATTTATTAATCAAATATTTTATAGAAATAATATCATCTTTTAACATAATGCTTAAACTTTATGTAACAATCTAAAATTGTTGTATGGTAAGTTGAAAAAAATCTATTCCATATCCTTCAAATGCATAAATATAATTGAGAGAGGAATAAGCATCTCTTTTGTAAATTGGCTAGTAATCCTTCAGTCATCCAATACTTTATGTTCTTTTTATGATCAATTACATGAGGCATGGTTCTAAACTCCACACATAGAAATCTTATTTGAAAATAGAACCACCTTAATTTTTTTACGATCAACTTTCTTATAATTTCTAAAAATCTAAATACGATGCAAAAATTCTCACTCTTAGAAATTATGAATTGAATAATATCTAGTTCACCTTCTCCATGAACCTAGTTGATGATCCTATTCGTACAAGTTAAAAATATCAAAATGTGGATGAAATTATTGTCAATTTGACTTATTTGAGATGTTTGTTCATTATTTTATATCAAAAGTATAAAATATTTCAAAAAACATCAAGTATATCATGATACTTTGAGTTATAATATGTTGTTATCATGATTTTAAACAAGCATGACAAAGTTAGAAATATTTGTAAAAAAATATCTTTCATTTTGTGTTAATTTGTTTCCCTCATGCTAAATGACAAAGATGAATTTTAGTAATCAACTATATAAAGGTGTGAACTAAAAAGTCAAACATAATCAAAATCTAAGAAGACAAATTTGATATTTTATTAAAATATCTTAAATATTTGTTTTTGCCAACTTTGACATTACAATCACTTAAATTTCAAGATGAGCAAATTCTAATGCTTTAAGATTATTTTATTATAGGTAACTTATAATGTATTGAGAGTTTCTTTTTATAGAAATGTTTCGACTTGGTAAATGCTAGTGACTTGAACTGAGAATTTGTTCATTTAACTAGCTACTACGTTATTCATTATCAAAACTTATTAGCTTATAACATAATTGTACTTTAATAGAGTTAGTGTTATGTACATTGGTTTGCATTTGTAGAGGAAATTGAAAATCTACCCCTATTACAAGAATTACACATTTACAATAATAAACCATATAATTTAATAATATCGAAAAAATATCCATCTTGTTGGAAAATTTTTGTAAAATAATGATATAACTTAATTTCATGTGGTAATAGTGGTGTCAAAACTTCTTTTCTTATAAACTTGAAAGAGAGCATTCTTTGATATAATATTACTTGTCAAGATTATGGACAATCTATAACCGCTCAAAATTGATAGTTATAATTTCATTTGGGTCATTTTTTCCTCAAGATGACATCTAACCATATTAATTTTATCGATAGTATTAGAGACTTTTATTTTATCATTTTTTATTCATCACATATTATGATACTGATAATGCATAATGCATTAAAATTTATTTTTTATGATATTAGAAAAATTAAATTAGCTCAAGGAGATGTAAGGTGTATTGGATTATAAAGGGGTGGTATGATTAAAGGTTTATTATCAATAGATCTGATCTTAAACCCTACTATCACTTCTTTGATAGCATTGGCTAAAAAATAAAAGTAATTCATGTTAGTAAAATATTTTGAAAGAAGATCTAAATTTTAATAATCATATAATATTTTCTAAAATGTTGAATAATATAACATAATTAGTTAAAAAAAAAGCTATCTTGATGGCATTAAAAAAACTAGATAAATTTTCACAAATCACTTATTTTTATGGTCCACAATGAAGTGAACTTGGTGTTATTAATCAAAAGTTTTAATATCGAAATATGCATAATGCGTTATCATATATTATTCCAAATATCTTAAGCAAGTGAAACTATATTATTACTAATATAAGATTTTAGCCAACTATTCTAATTCTTAAGATGATGTTGGAGCAATCTCTTTATATGCTAGTGAAAAAAATTACATTGTCGTTAAAAGAAGGAAGATTGTCAGGCCAAAAAGAAGGAAGATTGTCTTCGAAACGTGATGGACTAACATTTCATTATTCGTAAAATAAATAAATTTTGCATTATTAAAGTAATGTGTAGATGGATGAATTATTCATCACAAGAGTGAGGTAATATAAAGATTAGGGTCAATTGAATTTTATGCATAAAGCTATATTATTTTAACACTTTTCATATAAATTGAAATCTTCATTATATATAGCAACTTTCGTGGTATCTAATAATGTATAAAATGGAAGAAGTGAAATGTATAAAAGTTGAATAAAGAATTGTGACATCATACTATTTATAAACTATGCTTGTTATATCCATAAAGTAAATATTTTATAAGAATATTATCATCTTTTGACATGATACTTATAGTTCATATAACACTATTAAGATTTAAATTTAAGAAAAATTATTTCAAATCTTTCAAGTGCATAAAAGTAACTAGGAGAGGAATTAAAGTTTACATTGTGAATTACTAATTAATACCTTAATAACTTAATATGTTTCGCTCTTCTTTAGATAAAGTATATAAAGCATGGTGTAAAACTCTCCACGCATAAAATTCTTTTTGAAAGGAGACCTAACTTTATTTTTATGTTGTCAATTTAGTATTCTTGTAATATGTAAAAATCTAAATGTGGATTGAAAATTTTCACTATTATAATTTTATATTTGAATAATATCTTGTTCACCTTGTTCAGGAATATAGTTGATGTTCCTCTTCATACAAGTTAAAAATATTAAAATACGGATGTATTGATTGTCAACTAAACTTGTTCGAGTCCTTTGTTGATTATTTTATATGAGAAGAATAACATTTTACAATAAACATATATTATCTCATGATAATTTAAATCAAAATATGATGTTATCAATATAGTATTTATGGATAATAAACCTAAAAATATTTATAATTATTTTAATGGTCTAATGCTAGTATATCATGGGCAACTAATAAGGTATTTTTGTAGCAATGTTTTAACTCATTACCAACTAGTGGCTTGAAATTAAATTTTTGTCATTTAACTATCATGTAAGTTATTCATCATTAAAATATAAGAGCTTAGAATATTGTTATAATATAATGGAGTGAGGATTTTGTGTGTTGGTCAACTTTTGTAGTGGAAATTGAAACTCTAACCCGTCTCATGAATTTTAATTTATTGCAATAGACTATATAATTAAATAATATTAAAAAACAATACATTATATTAGAAGAATTATGTAATATATGGCATAAATATGCATAACTATATTTATGTGGTAATAGTTATATCCAACCTTTTTTCAATAAAACATAGAATCGATTGTTATAATAATATTTTTCACAGATGAAAGTTAATATTTGAAATTTCATTTGGGTTATCTTTTCTACAAGCTCACATTTAACCATTTCAATTTTATTGATAATATTTTAGAGACGTATATTTTAATAATTTTTAAGTTTATCTCGAAGTAAAATAATGACAATGCATAATGCATTAAAGTTTATTGTTTATGATACTAAGACAACGAGCCTATAAGTGTATAGGGATTACAGGATTATGTTGAGGAGGAATGATAAAAGGTTTTATATCGAATGATTTGATGTCATCTCCAGCTATAGCCTCTTTGATAGCAATGGCTATAGAACAAAATTAATTCAATTAGTAAAATATTATGAAATAAGATCTAAATTTTAACAAGCATACGAAGCAATAAAAGCTACGTCGAATATAGCAAAATTAGTAAAGGAAATAATCTTTTAGATTTGCATGAAAAGAATTGAAGATAACTCTTCCTGTAACATATTTCCTATATGGTCCACATTTAGTAGAACTTGATGTTATTTATCATTAGTTTTAATATCAAACTAATACAATAATGTTGGATTATCTGCTATTTCAAATACTATAAACAAATAAATAATAATTATTACTGACCTAAGATGTGCCAACTCTTCTAATGCTAATGATGATGTTGGAGTAAGCTCATCAGATGCTACCAGGAAAAATTATATTGTCGTTAAGAGAAGGAAGACCATTAGGCTAATGAGAAGTTGTCTTATGAAATATGATGGGCCAACACTTGATTATTTGTAAAAAAAATTAAAATATTAAAGTAATATATCTCGATAGATGAATTGTTCATCACAAGAGTGAGTTTCGTTAAAGATTAGGATCAATTAAACGTATACATAAGGTTTAGTTTTTTAAAACTGACAATGTCGTTAAATTGTCGTCTAGAAACGAAATCATCATTATATATTGTAACTTTCTTTGTATGCAAGGACATATCTCATGGTAGAAGGGAAATGTATATAAATTAAATAATGAATTATGACCTTATACACTATGCTTGTTATATTTATTAATTAAATATTTTATAGAAATAATGTCATCTTTTAACATAATGCTTATACTTTTTGTAACAATATAAGATTGTTGTATGGAAAGTTGAAAAAATCTATTCCAGTTAAAATAATTGTTGTATGTAACAATATTGTCAATTTGACTTATTGGAGATGTTTGTTCAAAAGCACAAAACCTAGTTAATGATCTTCTTTGTATGCAATAACATATCATCATTTTATAGAAATAATATTATCTTTCAACATAATGATTATACTTTATGTAATAATCTATGATTGTTGTATGGAAAGTTGAAAAAAATCTATTCCATATCCTTCTAAGTGCATAAATATAATTGAGAGAGGAATAAGCATCTCTGTTGTAAATTGGCTAGTAATCCTTTAGTCATCCAATACTTTATGCTCTTTTTGTGATTAATTACCCGAGGCATGGTTCTAAACTCTACACATAGAAATCTTATTTGAAAATAGAACTAACTTAATTTTTCTAACGATCAACTTTCTTATAATTTCCAAAAATCTAAACAGGGTGCAAAAATTCTCACTCCTAGAAATAATGATTTGAATAATGTCTAGTTCACCTTCTCCATGAACCTTGTTGATGATCTTCTTTGTACAAGTTAAAAATATCAAAATGTGGATGAAATTATTGTCAATTTGACTTATTGGAGATGTTTGTTCAAAAGCACAAAACCTAGTTAATGATCTTCTTTGTATGCAATAACATATCATCATTTTATAGAAATAATATTATCTTTCAACATAATGATTATACTTTATGTAATAATCTATGATTGTTGTATGGAAAGTTGAAAAAAATCTATTCCATATCCTTCTAAGTGCATAAATATAATTGAGAGAGGAATAAGCATCTCTGTTGTAAATTGGCTAGTAATCCTTTAGTCATCCAATACTTTATGCTCTTTTTGTGATTAATTACCCGAGGCATGGTTCTAAACTCTACACATAGAAATCTTATTTGAAAATAGAACTAACTTAATTTTTCTAACGATCAACTTTCTTATAATTTCCAAAAATCTAAACAGGGTGCAAAAATTCTCACTCCTAGAAATAATGATTTGAATAATGTCTAGTTCACCTTCTCCATGAACCTTGTTGATGATCTTCTTTGTACAAGTTAAAAATATCAAAATGTGGATGAAATTATTGTCAATTTGACTTATTGGAGATGTTTGTTCATTATTTTATATCAAAAGTACAAAACATTTCAATAAACATCAAGTATATCATGATAATTTGAGTCATAATATGATGTTATCATGATTTAAACAAGCATGACAATGTTAGAAATATTTGTAAAAAAATATCTTTCATTTTATATTAATTTGTTTCCCTCATGCTAAATAATATAGATGAATTTAAATAATTAATTGTATAAAGGTGTGAACTAAAAAGTCAAACATAATCAAAATCTAAGAAGACAAATTTGATATTTTATTAAAATATCTTAAATATTTGTTTTGCCAACATTAACATTACAATCACTTAAATTTCAAGATGAGCAAATTCTAATGTGTTGAATCTCGTATTTTGATGATGAAATCACTTGATATGTGTTTATGATTTAATCTATGTTTTGAGTGACACAGGATACTTCGATCAGGATGAGACAATTAAAGCAGGAAGAATCATGTTGGGCCGGAGGAACATGTCAGAAGATTAGACGTTAGGCCGGTGGATCGGTTGACGTATCGATAGAAGGCTTCGGGCCATGGATTCGGGCATCTGGCCAAGAAGAGTGGAGATTGTGCCAAGGATATTGGAGTTGTAGAGTCAACTGGCCAATTAGGCAATAGGCCACAAGAGAGGACGATGCGCCGAAGAATCAGACAAAGCGTCGAGGGACCAATGACATGCCGGACAACTTGATTAATTGCTTAGGATTAATTATCTCGATCGATGTTTTGTTTTACATATGCAGGATTAACTATGATAGCTTGAAGACATAAAGCAAGTCTACCGGAGTCAAGTTCGATGGGTGTTCGAGAGTCCGCCAAGAGTCCGAAGATTCATCGGAAGTGCTACCGGAACCAACTGAGAAGAAATCGGGGACTTGCCGAAGTTTTTGAAAGTCCACCAAAGAGATTGTCGGAGGTTCACAGAGATCAATGAGAAGGTTCGGTTACTTGCCAAAGACTTATTGAACTCGCCACAAGACCAGGAGCCTACTGGGAGTCCGCTGGAAGAAATCCGAGGGTGTATCGAAAGTCTGCCAGAAGTTCGTCGGAAAACTCGCCGGAAGGAAACTCGACGTTGCCGGTTAAAAACCTGCTTAGGACTATGTCTTAACTTCATAGTTTACATGTAATTAGGGTTAAGATTAAGAGTTAATCCTATAACCTGGTTAGGGGCCAACTAGGCCCGAATATGAACTGGTTTGGGCCAAATTTGGAGCCCAACCAGTGACCCGTAAGGTCGGGCGGTGGTACCGTTGCACTAGGCGGTGGCACCGCCCAGCACCCGAAAAGTCGGGCGAGTACACTGTCGGTATCAAACACTGACAGGCAGTGGCACCGCCACTGATAGGCAGTGGCACCGCTAGCATCGGGAAACCCAAAAGAATTCAAATTTGGAGCCCAAATTTGAATCCTCTTGGGGCCTATAAATACCCCTCAATTCTTAGCAGAGAAGACAACCTTTTTGAGAAGTAAGAGATTGAGATAAAGCTTTAGCAAAGTCTTTAGCAAGTTTTGTTTTCAATAACTTAAGTGTTCACCTCCCTTTTTCTCTTTAAAAATTTGTAAGAGTGTGAACCACTTGTAAAAGGTTGTAAGAGGGGTATTTGTTTTTCCCCTTCAAAGTGATTTACTAGTGGAAGTTGGAAGCCTCATCGAAGAAGGCTTCGCAAGTGGATGTAGGTCATTTGACCGAACCACTTTAAATTGGTGTGTTCCTTGAATGTGTGAGTGTTTACCTTTTTGAAATCGTTATTTACATGGCAGCAAGCTTTCGGTTTTCATCTTCTAACTTTACTCAAGCTACTCTTACCAAGTTATTCAATCTCGAATCGAAATCTCTACGCATTTACGAAATCATTTTCAAACTTACAAATTTTAATCCGCTGCACTAATTCACCCCCCCCTCTTAGTGCCACTCCGATCCTAACAATTGGTATCAGAGCAAGGCTCACTCTCATATTTGGTTTAATACCCAAGAGAGATGGCATACTCCGGCATGCATGAGGGTCATTCTATTACATGTCCGCCTATGTTTAATGGGTCGGATTACATGTATTAGAAGACTCAATGAGGATCTTTCTCATTTCCATGGATTTTGAGCTTTGGACTACTATCAAAAATGGATTTAAAAAATCTTCTGTTCCGATGAGTGAATGGTATGAATCGAAGAAGAAGGTTTTTACTTTAAACGTAAAGGCTATGAATGCCTTGTTTTGTGCATTGGACAAAAATGAATTTAATCGTATTTCAATTTGTGATTTAGCTTTTGATATTTGGAGTACTCTTGAGGTCACTCATGAAGGCACTAGCCAAGTGAAAGAATCCAAAATCAACATTCTTGTGCACTCTTACGAACTTTTCCAAATGAAACCAAGTGAGTCCATCGGAGACATGTACAACCGTTTCACATATGTCATCAATGGACTCAAAGCTCTTGGTAAAGGTTTTTCTAACTTTGAACTAGTAATTAAAATCTTAAGATCCCTTCCAAAGAGTTGGGATCTAAAAGTTATGTTCATTCAAGAGGCCAAGGATCTTAAAACATTTCCTCTCGAAGAACTTATTGGGTCTCTAATGACCTGTCATGTTTATGAAGAGCTCGAGAACCCTCTTCCAAAGAACAGGAAGGATATGACACTTACAGCATAAGAAGACCACGTGAAAGGAACATCAAGTGATGAGGACAGTGACGATGATATTGCACATTTACTCAAAAATTTAAAAAATTTATAAGAAAGAACAAATTTAAAAATAACACCAAAAACAAACTTGAACATAAAAAGGACTAAGTAATATGCTACGAATTCAAGAAGCCAGAGCACTTAAAAAATGAATGCCCCCAAGCCAAGAAGAAGCAACCGAAGAAGAAGAAAGCTTTAAAAGCAACTTGGGATGATTCAAGTGATTCTAAAAGTGAAGAAGCTAGCAACGAAGAGGAGGCAAACTTCACGCTAATGGCTTTAGGAGAAGAGGTATATGATTTAATTAATGAAGATTTATCTTTCAATGAACTTTCTATCACTTTTCATGAATTATTTGATGAGTATAAAACTATTAGTCAGAAGTTTAATCTATTAAAGAAAGAGCATGTCTTACTACAAAATAAGCTTGATAGTCTTCAAACTCCTCCATGCTCTAAGTGTGAACACTTAGAAGCAATAAAAAATGAAAATTTACTACTTAAAGAGACCTTAAACTAGTTTAAGGTCGGTAGCAAGGGCTTGGACATGATCCTTGCAAATAAGGGTCACGTCACATAATAGAAGTGGAATTGGTTTTGTGAGAGGATCTCACTGAAATCCTACCACTTTCATTAAAGGACCCACATTACATGTTTTGCCTCATTTGAAATGCAACTTTTGTTATAAATTCGGACATGTTGCTTACAAATGTCCATTTAGGAAAATTAGTCCACATAAGTTGATATGGGTTCCTAAAGGAACTATAAATAGTTCAATGATGAATAACAAAATTGGTAGATCAATTTTTGAGGCACCCAAAATCAAATGAGTACCTAAAAACCATCCTTTTTTATAGACAAACTCATAAGCTAGGAGCAAGAGATGGTATCTTGATAGTGGATGCTCGAGGAGATCCATCTCATTTCTCTATGCTCACTAGCAAAGAAGAAGGGTATGTCACCTTCGGAGACAACAACAAATAACAAAATGATTTTGGTTGAAAATACCTTATGCTCAATTAAACCATGATCGATGAATATGCTTTATGTTTAATAATTTCTTTGCCTTGTATGTCCTATCAATATTTTGAAAATAAATGAAATCATGTTTGATTTGAAGTTATACATAATGATCATGCTTAATGAGTTTTCTTTCGAAATGATGCATGATGATTTTTGTGATTATCGACCTTTGCAATCTTTTGAAAGATCTTTTTCGGTGTTAATGAATGATGCATGGATTGGGATAAAAGAAAAGAACAAGCATGTATGAAATCAATCAATGAGTTGAAACAAAAGGAGGAAAGCATTTTTTTTGAAAATTTTCCTTTTTCTCTATCACGATTCTTTATTCAACTTTTATACATTTCACTTCTTCCATTTTATACATTATTAGATACTACGGAAGTTGCTATATACAATGAAGATTTTAGTATAAATGAAAAGTGTTAAAATAATATAGCCTAATGCATAAAATTCAATTGACCCTAATCTTTATATTACTTCACTCTTGTGATGAATAATTTATCCATCTACACATTACTTCAATAATGCAAAATTTATTTTTTTTACGAATAATGAAATGTTAGTCCATCATGTTTTGAAGACAACTTCTTATTAGCCTAACGATCTTCCTTCTTTTAACGACAATATAATTTTTTGCACTAGCATATAAAGAGATTGCTCCAACATCATCTTGAGAATTAGAATAGTTGGCTAAAATCTTATATTAGTAATAATATAGTTTCAATTGCTTAAGATATTTGGAATAATATACGATAAAGCATTATGCATGTTTTGATGTTAAAACTTTGTCTAATAACACCAAGTTCACTTCAATGTAGACCATAAAAATAAGTGATTTATAAAAAATTGTCTAGTTTTTTTAATGCCATCAAGATAGCTTTTTTTAAAACTAATTATGCTATATTATTCAACATTTTAGATAATATCATATAATTATTAAAATTTAGATCTTCTTTCAAAATATTTTACTAACATGAATTACTTTTATTTTTTAGCCATTGCTATCAAAGAGGTGATAGTTGGGGATGAGATCAGATTTATTGATATTAAACCTTTAATCATATCTCCCCTTTATAATTCAGTACACTTTACATCTCCTTAGCTAATTTTTTTAATATAATAAAAAATAAATTTTAAAGCAATATGCATTATCATTACCATAATATGTGATGAATAAAAAATAATAAAATAAAATTCTCTAATACTATCAATAAAATTGATATAGTTAGATGTCGACTTGAGGAAAAAATAACCCAAATGAAATTATAAATATCAATTTTGAGTAGTTATATATTGTCCATAATCATGACAAGTATTATTATATCAAAGAATGCTCTCTTTCTATTTCTAGAAGTAGAAACATCCAAGTTTATAAGAAAAGAAGTTTTGACATCACTACTACCACATGAAATCAAGTTATATCATTATGTTGCAGAAATTTTCCAACAAGATGGATAATTTTTTCGTTATTATTAAATTATATAGTTTATTATTATAAATGTGAAATTCTTGTAATAGGGGTAGATTTTTAATTTCCTCTACAAATGCAAAAACCAATGTACCTAACACTAACTCTATTAAAGTACAATTATATTATTAGCTACTAGGTTTTGATAATGAATAACATAGTCGTTAGTTAAATGAATAAATTCTCAGTTCAAGTCACTAGCATTTACCAAGTCGAAACATTTCTATAAAAAGAAACTCTCAATACATTATAAGTTACCTATAATAAAATAATCTTATAGCATTAGAATTTGCTCATCTTGAAATTTAAGTGATTGTAATGTCAATGTTGGCAAAACAAATATTTAAGATATTTTAATAAAATATCAAATTTGCCTTCTTAGATTTTGATTATGTTTGACTTTTTAGTTCACACCTTTATACAATTGATTATTAAAATTTATCTTTGTTATTTAGCATGAGGGAAACAAATTAACACAAAATGGATGATTTTTTTTACAAATATTTCTAACTTTGCCATGTTTGTTTAAAATCATGATAACATCATATTTTGACTCAAATTATCATGATATACTTGATGTTTCTTGAAATGTTTTGTACTTTTGATATAAAATAATGAACAAACATCTCGAATAAGTCAAATTGACAATAATTTCATGCACATTTTGATATTTTTAACTTGTATGAAGAGGATCATCAACTAGGTTCATAGAGAAGGTGAACTAGATATTATTCAAATCATAATTTCAATGAGAGAATTTTTGCATCATGTTTAGATTTTCAGAAATTACAAGAAAGTTGATCATCAAAAAAATTAAGTTGGTTCTATTTTCAAATAAGATTTCTATGTGTGGAGTTTAGAACCATGCCTCGTGTAATTGATCCCAAAAAGAATATAAAGTATTGGATGACTAAAAGATTACTAGCCAATTTACAAAAGAGATACTTATTCCTCTCTCAATTATATTTATGCACTTGAAGGATATGGAATAGATTTTTTTCAACTTACCATACAACAATCTTAGATTGTTACATAAAGTATAAGCATTATGTTAAAAGATGACATTATTTCTATAAAATATTTAATTAATAAATATAACAAACATAGTGTATAAGGTCACAATTCTTTATTTAATTTACATACATTTCACTTCTACCATGAGATATGTTATTGCATACAAAGAATGTTACAATATACAATAAAGATTTCAATTTTTAGACAAACATGGTTAGTTTCAAAAAATTAAAACCTTATGCAAAACGTTTAATTGATCCTAATCTTTAAAGCAACTCACTCTTGTGATGAACAATTCATCCAGTAAGATATATTACTGTAATATTGTACATTTTTTTACAAATAATCAAGTGTTAGCTTGATTATTGTAGTTTTGATATTAAAACTAATAATAAATAACACCAAGTTCTACTAAATATAGACCATATAGGAAATATGTTACGTGAAGAGTTATCCTCAATTCTTTTCATGCAAATCTGAATGCTTGTTTCTTTTACTAATTTTGCTATATGCGACAATAGTTTTTATTGCTTCGTATGCTTGTTAAAATTTAGATCTTGTTTCAAAATATTTTACTAATTGAATTAATTTTGTTCTTTAGCCATTGCTATCAAAGAGGCTATAGTTAGAGATGACATCAAATCATTCGATATAAAACCTTTTATCATTCCTCCTCTACATAATCCTGTAGTCCCTATACACCTATAGGCTCATTGTCTTAATATCATAAACAATAAATTGTAATGCATTATGCGTTGTTATTATTTTACTTTGAGATGAACTAAAAATTATTAAATAACACGTCTCTCAAATATTATCTATAAAATTGAAATGGTTAAATGTGAGCTTGTGGAAAAGATAACCCAAATGAAATTTTAAATATTAACTTTCATTTGTGAAAAGCATTATTATAACAATCGAGTTCTATGTTTTCTTGAAAAGAAGGTTGGATATAATTATTACCACATAAAATATAATTATTTCATTATATTACATAATTGTTCCAATATAATGTATTGATTCTCAATATTATTTAATTATATAGTCTATAGCCATAAATTGACAATTCGTGAGAGCAGGATAGAGTTCCAATTTCCAATAGAAAAGTAGACCAACACATAAAATCCTCACTCCATTATATTATAACAATATTCTAAGCTCTTATATTTTAATGATGAATAACTTAAATGATAGATAAATAAAAAAATTTTAATTTCAAGTCACTTGTTGGTAATGAGTTGAAACATTATCATAAAAAGAGAGTATAAATACCTTATTAGTTGCCCATGATAAACTAGCATTGGAGTTGGCAAAACTAACTCTTAGTGGTTATAATCTTAGAGTTGGTAAAACTAACGTTTTGTAAATTTTTTATACGATTGTGACATTTTAGATTTTTAATATGTTTGACTTTTAGTTCACTCCTTTTAACAATATATTATTAAAATTTATCTTTTTTAGGATTTGAGTAAAAGAATTAAAATAAAAGCAAAGATAAATAATTACAAATATTTTCAGGTTTATTATCCATAAATACAATATTGATAACATCATATTTTGATTTAAATTATAATGAGATAATATATATTTATTGTAAATATTATTCTTTTGATATAAAATAATCAACAAAGGACTTAAACAAGTTAAGTTGACAATCAATACATCTATATTTTAATATTTTTAACTTGTATGAAGAGGATCATCAATTATATTCCTGAACAAGGTAAACAAGATATTATTCAAATATAAAATTATAAAAGTGAGAATTTTCAATCCACATTTATATTTTTACATATTACAAGAATATTAAATTGACAACATAAAAAAATAAAGTTGGGTCTCTTTTCAAATAAGAATTCTATGCGTTGAGAGTTTTATACTATGCTTTATATACTTCATCATAAAAAGAGCATAACATATTAAACTACTAAGGTATTAATTTCAAGTTACTAGTTGGTAATGAGTTGAAACATTGCTATAAAAAGAAAGTATAAATACCTTATTAGTTTCCCATGAAAAACTAGCATTAGACCATTAAAATATACTCATCCTGAACTTTAAGTGGTTATAATATTTGAGTAGACAAAACTAAAGTTTTGTAAAATTTTTATACAATTGTGATATTTTAGATTTTTAATATGTTTGACTTTTTTGTTCACTCCTTTTAACAATACATTTTTAAAATTTATCTTTTTAGGATTTGAGTGAAATAATTAAAATAAAAGCAAAAATAAATAATTACAAATATTTTCAGGTTTATTTTCCATAAATACAATATTGATAACATCATAATTTAATTAGGTTAGTAATAATTATTATTTATTTGTTTATATTATTTGAAATAGCGTATAATCCAGCATTATTATAGTTTTGATATTAAAACTACTGATAAATAACACCAAGTTCTACTAAATGTGGACCATATAGGAAATATGTTACGTGAAGAGTTATCTTCAATTCTTTTCATGCAAATCTAAAAACTTGTTTCTTTTACTAATTTTGCTATATTCGACAATAGTTTTATTGCTTTGTATGCTTGTTTTTAAAATATTTTACTAATTGAATTAATTTTGTTATTTAGCCATTGTTAACAAAGAGGCTATAGCTAGAGATGACATCAAATCATTTGATATAAAACCTTTTATCATTCCTCCTCTACATAATCTTATTGTCCCTATACACCTATAGGCTCATTGTCTTTGTATCATAAACAATAAACTGTAATGCATTATGCATTGTCATTATTTTACTTCAAGATGAACTAAAAATTATTAAAATACATATCTCTCAAATATTATCGATAAAACTAAAATGGTTAAATATGAGCTTGTAGAAAAGATAACCCAAATAAAATTTCAAATATTAACTTTCATTCGTGAAAAGCATTATTATAACAATCAGTTCTATGTTTTCATGAAAAGAACGGTTGGATATAACTATTACACCTAAATATAGTTATGTCATTTATAGTACATAATTGTTCCAATTTGATGTATTGTTTCTCAATAGTATTTAAGTATGTAGGTTATTCCATAATTAGCAATTCGTGAGAAGCAGGTTAGAGTTCCAATTTCCACTACAAAAGCAACCAACCCAAAAAAACCTCACTCCATTATATTATAACAATATTCTAAGCTCGTATATTTTAATGATGACTAACTTAACATGATAGTTAAATGAAAAAAAATTTAATATCAAGTCACTAGTTCGGTAATGAGTTGAAACATTGTGATAAAAAGAAAGTATAAGACCTTATTTGTCCCCATTGAATAAACTTCAGCATTTGGACCATTAAATACGCTCTGAGTAGACAAAACTAAAGTTTTGTAAAATTTTTATACAATTGTGATATTTTAGATTTTTAATATGTTTGACTTTTTTGTTCACTCCTTTTAACAATACATTTTTAAAATTTATCTTTTTTAGGATTTGAGTGAAATAATTAAAATAAAAGCAAAATAAATAATTACAAATATTTTCAGGTTTATTTTCCATAAATACAATATTGATAACATCATAATTTAATTAGGTTAGTAATAATTATTATTTATTTGTTTATATTATTTGAAATAGCGTATAATCCAGCATTATTATAGTTTTGATATTAAAACTACTGATAAATAACACCAAGTTCTACTAAATGTGGACCATATAGGAAATATGTTACGTGAAGAGTTATCTTCAATTCTTTTCATGCAAATCTAAAAACTTGTTTCTTTTACTAATTTTGCTATATTCGACAATAGTTTTTATTGCTTTGTATGCTTGTTTTTAAAATATTTTACTAATTGAATTAATTTTGTTATTTAGCCATTGTTAACAAAGAGGCTATAGCTAGAGATGACATCAAATCATTTGATATAAAACCTTTTATCATTCCTCCTCTACATAATCTTATTGTCCCTATACACCTATAGGCTCATTGTCTTTGTATCATAAACAATAAACTGTAATGCATTATGCATTGTCATTATTTTACTTCAAGATGAACTAAAAATTATTAAAATACATATCTCTCAAATATTATCGATAAAACTAAAATGGTTAAATATGAGCTTGTAGAAAAGATAACCCAAATAAAATTTCAAATATTAACTTTCATTCGTGAAAAGCATTATTATAACAATCAGTTCTATGTTTTCATGAAAAGAAGGTTGGATATAACTATTACCACATAAAATATAGTTATGTCATTATATTACATAATTGTTCCAATTTGATGTATTGTTTCTCAATATTATTTAATTATGTAGGTTATTACCATAAATTAACAATTCGTGAGAGCAGGTTAGAGTTCCAATTTCCACTACAAAAGCAAACCAACCCAAAAAAACCTCACTCCATTATATTATAACAATATTCTAAGCTCTTATATTTTAATGATGAATAACTTACATGATAGTTAAATGAAAAAAATTTAATATCAAGTCACTAGTCGGTAATGAGTTGAAACATTGTGATAAAAAGAAAGTATAAAGACCTTATTTGTTACCCATGATAAACTAGCATTGGACCATTAAAATACGCTCATCCTGAACTTTAATTGGTTATTATCTTAGAGTTGGCAAAACTAAAGTTTTGTAAAATTTTTATACAATTGTGACATTTTAGATTTTTAATATATTTGACTTTTTAGTTCACTCCTTTTAACATTACATTATTAAAATTTATCTTTTTTAATATATGAGTAAAAGAATTAACATAAAAGTGAAGATAAATAATTGCAAATATTTTTAGGTTTACTATCCATAAATACAATATTGATAACATCATATTTTGATTTAAATTATCATGATATAATAGATGTTTATTGTAAAATATTATTCTTCTGATATAAAATAATCAACAAAAGACTCGAACAAGTCAAGTTGACAATCAATACATCCGTATTTTAATATTTTTAACTTGTACGAAAAGGATCAACAACTATATTCCTGAACAAGGTGAATAGGATATTATTCAAATATAAAATTGTAATAGTGAGAATTTTCAATCCACATTTAGATTTTTACATATTACAAGAATACTAAATTGCAACATAAAAAATTATGTTGGGTCGATTTCAAATAAGAATTCTATGCGTGGAGACTTTTATACCATGCTTTATATACTTCATCTCAAGAAGAGCATAACATATTAAACTACTAAGGTATTAATTAGTAATTCACAAAGTAAACTTTAATTTCTCTCTTAGTTACTTTTATGGAGTTGAAAGATATAAAATAAATTTTTTTCAATTTAAATCTTAATAGTGTTATATAAACTATAAGTATGATGTTAAAAGATGATAATATTCTTATAAAATATTTACTTTATGGATATAACAAGCATAGTTTATAAATTGTATGATGTTATGATTCTTTATTCAACTTTTATACATTTCACTTTTTCCATTTTATACATTATTAGATATTACGGAAGTTGCTATATATAATGAAGATTTCAGTTTACATGAAAAGTGTCAAAATAATATAGCCTTATGCTTAAAATTCAATTGACCCTAATCTTTATATTATCTCACTCTTGTGATGAATAATTCATCCATCTACACATTAATTCAATAATGCAAATTTTTTTTTTTTTACGAATAATGAAATGTTAGTCCATCACATTTCGAGGATAACTTCTTATTAGCCTAACAATCTTTCTTATTTTAACGACAATGCAATTTCTTACACTAGCATATAAAGAGATTCCTCCAACGTCATATTGAGAATTAGAATAGTTGGCTAAAATATTATATTAGTAATAATATAGTTTCACTTGCTTAAGATATTTGGAATAATATATGATCATGCATTATGTATGTTTCGATGTTAAAACTTATGATTAATAACACCAGGTTCATCTCAATGCGGACCATAAAAATAAGTGGTTTATGAAAATTTGTCTAGTTTTTTTAATGCCATCAAGATAGCTTTTTTTTAAAACTAAATATGCTATATTATTCAACATTATAGATAATATCATATGATTATTAAAATTTAGATATTCTTTCAAAATATTTTACTAACATGAGTTACTTTTATTTTTTAGACATTGCTATCAAAGAGGCGATAGTTGGGGATGATATCAGATCTATTGATATTAAACCTTTAATCATACCTCCCCTTTATAATCTAGTACACCTTACATTATCTATACACCTACAGGCTCATTGTCTTAGTATCATAAACAATAAACTGTAATGCATTATGCATTGTCATTATTTTACTTCGAGATGAACTAAAAAATATTAAAATACATGTCTCTCAAATAGTATCGATAAAATTGAAATGGTTAAATGTGAGCTTGTAGAAAAGATAATCCAAATGAAATTTCAAATATCAACTTTCATCCATGAAAAGCATTATTATAACAATCAGTTCTATGTTTTCTTGAAAAGAATGTTGGATAATTGTTCCAATTTGATGCATTATTTCTGAATATTATTTAATTATATAGTCTATTTCCATAAATTGAAAATTCAGGAGAGTAGGTTAGAGTTCCAATTTGCACCACAAAAGCAGACCAACACACAAAATCCTCACTCAATTATGTTATAACAATATTTTAAGCTCTTATATTTTAATGATGAATAACATACATGATAGTTAAATGAAAAAAATTTAATTTCAAGTCACTAGTTGGTAATGAATTAAAATATTGCGATAAAAAGAAAGTATAAATACCTTATTAGTTGCCTATGATAAACTAGCATTGGATCATTAAAATACACTCATCCTGAACTTTAGGTGGTTATAATTTTAGAGTAGGCAAAAATAAAGTTTTGTAAAATTTTTATACAATTGTGACATTTTAGATTTTTAATATATTTGACTTTTTAGTTCACTCCTTTTAAAATATAAGTGCTTAGAATATTATTATAATATAATGGAGTGAGGATTTTTTATCTTGGTCTACTTTTGTAGTGGAAATTGGAACTCTAACCCGCTCTGACGAATTTTCAATTTATGGCAATAGACTATATAATTAAATAATATTAAAAATTAATACATTATATTGGAACAATTATGTAATATAATGACATTACTATATTTTTTGTGGTAATAGTTATATCCAACCTTCTTTTCAAGAAAACATAGAACCGATTGTCATAATAATACATTTCACGGATGAAAGTTAATATTTGAAATTTCATTTGGGTTATCTTTTCTACAAGCTTACATTTAACCATTTCGATTTTATCGATAATATTTGAGAGACATGTATTTTAATAATTATTAAGTTCATCTCGATGTAAAATAATGACAATGCATAATGCATTACAGTTTATTTTTTATGATATAAAGACAATGAGCCTATAAGTGTATAGGGACTACAGGATTATGTAGAGGAGGAATGATAAAAGGTTTTATATCGAATGATTTAATGTCATCTCCAACTATAGCCTCTTTGATAGCAATCGCTAAAGAAAAAAATTAATTCAATTAGTAAAATATTTTGAAACAAGATCTAAATTTTAACAAGCATACGAAGCAATAAAAACTATTGTTGAATATAGCAAAATTAGTAAAAGAAATAAGCTTTTAGATTTGCATAAAAAGAATTGAAGATAACTATTCACGTAACATATTTCCTATATTGTCTACATTTAGTAGAACTTAGTGTTATTTATCATTAATTTTAATATCAAAACTATAATAATACTAGATCATACGCTATTTCAAATACTATAAACAAATAAATAATAATTATTACTAACCTAAGATTTTTGCCAACTCTTCTAATGCTGAAGACGATGTTGGTGCAAGCTTATCAGATGCTATCAAAAAAAATTCCATTGTCATTAAGAGGAGAAAGACCATCAGGCTAATGAGAAGTTGTCTTAGAAACATGATGAGACACCACTTGATTATTTGTAAAAAAAATTTACAATATTGAAATAATATATCTTGATGGATGAATTGTTCGTCACAAGAGTGAGTTGCTTTAAAGATTAGGATTAATTAAACGTTATGCATAAGATTTTAATTTTTAAAACTAACCATGGTCATCTAGAAAATGAAATCTTCATTGTATATTGTAACTTTCTTTGTATGCAATAACATATCTCATGGTACAAGTGAAATGTATATAAATTAAATAAAGAATTATTACCTTATACACTAAGCTTGTTATATTTCTTAATCAAATATTTTATAGAAATAATGTCATCTTTTAACATAATGCTTATACTTTATGTAACAATATATGATTGTTGTATGGTAAGTTGAAAAAAATCTATTCCATATCCTTCAAGTGCATAAATATATTTGAGAGAGGAATAAGCATCTCTTTTGCAAATTGACTAGTAATCCTTTAGTCATCCAATACATTATGTCCTTTTTGGGATCAATTACACGAGGCATAATTCTAAACTCCACACATAGAAATCTTAATTGAAAATAGTACCAACTTAATTTTTTTGATGATCAACTTTCTTGTAATTTTTGAAAATCTAAACATGATGCAAAAATTCTCACTCTTAGAAATTATGATTTGAATAATATTTAGTTCACCTGCTTCATGAACCTAGTTGATGATGCTCTTCGCACAAGTTGAAAATATAAAAATGTGGATGAAATTATTATCAATTTGACTTATTGGAAATGTTTGTTTGATATTTTATATCAAAAGCACAAAACATTTCAATAAAAATCAAGTATATCATGATAATTTGAGCAATAATATGATGTTATCATGATTTTAAACAAGCATGACAAAATTAGAAATATTTGTAAAAAAATATCTTTCATTTTTTGTGAATTTGTTTCCCTCGTGCTAAATAACAAAGATGAATTTTAATAATCAATTGCATAAAGGTGTGAACTAAAAAGTCAAACATAATTAAAATCTAAGAAGATAAATTTGATATTTTATAAAAATATCTTAAATATTTGTTTTGCCAACATTGACATTACAATCACTTAAATTTCAAGATGAGCAAATTCTAGTGCTCCAAGATTATTTTATAATCGGTAAATTATAATGTATTGAGAGTTTCTTTTTATAAAAATGATTCAACTTGGTAAATACTAGTGACTTGAACTGAGAATTTGTACATTTAACTAGCGACTACGTTATTAATTATCAAAACCTAGTAACTAATAATATAATTGTACTTTAATCGAGTTAGTGTTATGGACATTGGTTTGCATTTGTAGAGAAAATTGAAAATCTACCCCTATTACAAGAATTTCACATTTACAATAATAAACTATATAATTTAATAATAACGAAAAAAATATCCATCTTGTTGGAAAATTTCTGCAACATAATGATATAACTTGATTTCATGTGGTAATACTGATGTCAAAACTTCTTTTCTTAGAAACTTGGATGTTTCTATTTCTAGAAATAGAAAGAGTGTATTCCTTGATATAATAATACTTGTCATGATTATAGACAATCTATAACTACTCAAAATTGATATTTATAATTTTATTTGGATCATTTTTTCCTCACATTGACATCTAACCATATCAATTTTATCGATAGTATTAGAGACTTTTATTTTATTATTTTTTATTCATCACATATTATGATAATGATAATACATAATGCATTAAAATTTATTTTTATGATATTACAAAAAATTTGCTCAAGGAGATGTAAGGTGTACTGGATTATAAAGGGGAGGTATGATTAAAGGTTTATTATCAATAGATCTGATCACATCCCCAACTATCGCCTTTTTGATAGCAATGACTAAAAAATAAAAGTAATTCATGTTAGTAAAATATTTTGAAAGAAAATCTAAATTTTAATAATAATCTGATATTATATAAATATTGAATAATATAGCATAATTAGTTTTAAAAAAAGCTATCTTGATGGGATTAAAGAAACTAGACAAATTTTCACAAACCACTTATTTTTGTTGTCCACATTGAAGTGAACTTGGTGTTATTAATCATAAGTTTTAACATCGAAACATGCATAATGCGTGATCGTATATTATTCCAAATATCATAAGCAAGTGAAACTATACTATAACTAATATAAGATTTTAGCCAACTATTCTAATTCTCAAGATGATATTGGAGTAATCTCTTTATATGCTAGTGCAAAAAATTACATTGTCATTAAAAGAAGGAAGATCGTTAGGCCAATAAGAAGTTGTCTTCGAAACGTGATGGACTAACATTTAATTATTTGTCAAAAAAAATAAATTTTGTATTATTGAAGTAATGTGTAGATGGATGAATTATTCATCATAAGAGTGAGGCAATATAGAGATTAGGGTCAATTGAATTTTATGCATAAGGCTATATTATTTTAACACTTTTCATGTAAACTGAAATCTTCATTGTATATAACAACTTCCATAGTATCTAAAAATGTATAAAATGAAAGAAGTGAAATGTATAAAAGTTGAATAAAGAATCATGACATCATACAATTTATAAACTATGCTTGTTATATCCATAAAGTAAATATTTTATAAGAATATTATCATCTTTTGACATGGTACTTACAGTTTATATAACACTATTAAGATTTAAATTTAAAAAAAATTATTTCACATCTTTCAAGTGCATAAAAGTAACTAAGAGAGGAATTAAAGTTTACTTTGTGAATTAATAATTAATACTATAGTAGTTTAATATGTTATGCTCTTCTTGAGATGAAGTATATAAAGCATGGTGTAAAACTCTCCACGCATAGAATTCTTATTTGAAAAGTGACCCAACTTAATTTTTTATGCTGTCAATTTAGTATTCTTGTAATATGTTAAAATCTAAATATGGATTGAAAATTCTCACTATTATAATTTTATATTTGAATAATATCTTGTTCACCTTGTTCAGGAATATAGATGATGATCCCCTCCATATATGTTAAAAATATTAAAATACAGATATATTGATTATCAACTTGACTTGTTCGAGTCCTTTATTCATTATTTTATATCAGAAGAATAATATTTTACAATAAACATATATTATCTCATGATAATTTAAATCAAAATATGATGTTATCAATATTGTATTTATGGATAATAAACCTTAAAATATTTGCAATTATTTATCTTTGCTTTAATGTTAATTCTTTTACTTAAATAAAACAAAAGATAAATTTTAATAATGTATTGTGAAAAGGAATGAACTAAAAAGTGAAATATATTAAAAATCTAAAATATCACATTTGTATAAAAATTTTCCAAAACTTTAGTTTTGCCTACTCTAAGATTATAACCATTAGAGTTCAGGATGAGTATATTTTAATGGTCCAATGCTAGTTTATCATGGGCAACTGATAAGGTATTTATACTCTCTTTTTATAGCAATGTTTCAACTCATTACCAACTAGTGACTTGAAATTAAAATTTTTTCATTCAACTATCATGCAAGTTATTCATCATTAAAATATAAGAGCTTTGAATATTGTTATAATATAATGGAGTGAGGATTTTGTGTGTTGGTCTACTTTTGTAGTCGAAATTGGAATTCTAACCCGAATTTTTAATTTATGGCAATAGACTATATAATTAAATAATATTAAAAAATAATACATTATATTGGAACAATTATGTAATATAATGACATAACTATATTTTTTGTGGTAATAGTTATTTTTCACGGATGAAAGTTAATATTTGAAATTTCATTTGGGTTATCTTTTCTACAAGCTCACATTTAACAATTTCAATTTTATCGATAATATTTGCTAGACATGTATTTTAGTAATTTTTAAGTTCATCTCGAAGTAAAATAATGACAATGCATAATGCATTACAGTTTATTGTTTATGATACTAAGACAATGAGCCTATAGGTGTATAGGGATTACAGGATTATGTAGAGGAGGAATGATAAAAGGTTTTACATCGAATGATTTGATGTCATCTCCAGCTATAGCCTCTTTGATAGCAATGGCTAAAGAACAAAATTAATTCAATTAGTAAAATATTTTGAAACAAGATCTAAATTTTAACAAGCGTACGAAGCAATAAAAACTATTGTTGAATATAGCAAAATTAGTAAAAGAAATAAGCTTTTAGATTTGCATGAAAAGAATTGAAGATAACTATTCACGTAACATATTTCCTATATGGTCTACATTTAGTAGAACTTAGTGTTATTTATTATTAGTTTTAATATCAAAACTACAATAATGCTAGATCATACGCTATTTCAAATACTATAAACAAATAAATAATAATTATTACTAACCTAAGATTTTTGCCAACTCTTCTAATGCTGAAGATGATGTTGGCGCAAGCTCATCAGACGCTACTGGGAAAAATTACATTGTCGTTAAGAGGAGGAAGACCATTAGGCTAATGAGAAGTTGTCTTAGAAACATGATGGGCCACCACTTGATTATTTGTAAAAAAAATTTACAATATTGAAGTAATATATCTTAATGGATGAATTGTTCGTCACAAAAGCGAGTTGCTTTAAAGATTGGGATCAATTAAACGTTATGCATAAGGTTTTTGAAACTGACCATGGTCGTTTAGAAACTGAAATCTTCATTGTATATTGTAACTTTCTTTGTATGCAATAACATATCTCATGGTACAAGTGAAATATATATAAATTAAATAAAGAATTATGACCTTATACACTATGCTTGTTATATTTATTAGTCAAATATTTTATAGAAATAATGTCAACTTTTAACATAATTCTGATACTTTATGTAACAATCTATGATTGTTGTATGGTAAGTTGAAAAAAATATATTTCATATTCTTCAAGTGCATAAATATAATTGAGAGAGGAATAAGCATCTCATTTGCAAATTGGCTAGTAATCCTTTAGTCATCCAATACTTTATATCCTTTTTGGGAACAATTACATGAGGCATGGTTCTAAACTCCACACATAGAAATCTTATTTGAAAATAGAACCAACTTAATTTTTTTGACAATCAATTTTCTTCTAATTTCTGAAATCTAAACATGATGCAAAAATTCTCACTCTTAGAAATTATGATTTGAATAATATCTAGTTCACCTTCTCCATGAACCTAGTTGATTATCCTCTTCATAAAAGTTAAAAATATCAAAATGTGGATGAATTTATTGTTAATTTGACTTGTTGGAGATGTTTGTTCATTATCTTATATCAAAAGCACAAAACATTTCAATAAAGATGAGTCATAATATGATGTTATCATGATTTTAAATAAGCATGGCAAAGTTAGAAATATTTGTAAAACAATATCTTTCATTTTTTGTTAATTTGTTTCCTTCGTGCTAAATAACAAAGATAAATTTTAGTAATCAATTATACAAAGGTGTGAACTAAAAAGTCAAACACAATGAAAATCTAAGAAGACAAATTTGATATTTTATTAAAATATCTTAAATATTTGTTTTACCAATATTGACATTACAATCACTTAAATTTCAAAATGAACAAATTCTAATGCTCTAAGATTATTTTATTATAGGTAAATTATAATGTATTGAGAGTTTCTTTTTATAAAAATGTTTCAACATGGTAAATGCTAGTGACTTGAACTGAGAATTTATTAATTTAACTAGTGACTACGTTATTCATTATCAAAACCTAGTAGCTAGTAATATATTTGTACTTTAATATAGTTTGTGTTATGTACATTATTTTGCATTTGTAGAGGAAATTGAAAATCTACCCCTATTACAAGAATTTTACATTTACAATAATAAACCATATAATTTAATAATAACGATAAAAATATCCATTTTGTTAGAAAATTTCTGTAACATAATGATATAACTTGATTTCATGTGGTAATAGTTATGTCAAAACTTCTTTTCTTATAAACTTGGATGTTTTTATTTCTAGAAATAGAAAAAGAGTATTCATTGATATAGTAATACTTGTCATCATTATAGACAATCTATAATTGCTTAAAATTGATATTTACAATTTTATTTAAGTCATTTTTTCCTCACATTGACATCTAACCATATCAATTTTATTGATAGTATTAGAGACTTTTATTTTATCATTTTTTAGTCATCACATATTATGATAATGATAATGCATAATGCATTAAAATTTATTTTTTATGATATTAGGAAAAATTAGCTCAAGGAGATGTAAGGTGTATTGGATTATAAAGGGGAGGTATGATTAAAGGTTTATTATCAATAGATCTGATCTCATCCCCAACTATCGCTTTTTTGATAGCAATGACTAAAAAATAAAAGTAATTCATGTTAGTAAAATATTTTGAAAGAAGATCGAATTTTTAATAATCATATGATATTATTTAAAATGTTGAATAATATAGCATAAGTAGTTAGAAAAAAAAGCTAAGGTATTTATATTCTCTTTTTATAACAATGTTTCAATTCATTACCAACTAGTGACTTGAAATTAAAATTTTTTAATTTAACTATTATGTAAGTTATTCATCATTAAAATATAAGAGCTTAGAATATTGTTATAATATATTGGAGTGAGGATTTTGTGTGTTGGTCTACTTTTGTAGTGGAAATTGGAATTGTAATCCCTGACGAATATTCAATTTATGGTAATAGATTATATAATTAAATAATATTAAAAAAATAATACATTATATTGGAACAATTATGTAATATTATGACATAACTATATTTTTTGTGGTAATAGTTATATCCAACCTTCTTTTCAAGAAAATATAGAACCGATTGCTATAATAATGCTTTTCACGGTAGAAAGTTAATATTTGATATTTCATTAGGGTTATTTTTTCTACAAGCTCACATTTAACCATTTCAATTTTATCGATAATATTTTAGAGACATATATTTTAATAATTTTTAAGTTCATTTCAAAGTAAAATAATGACAATGCATAATGCATTATAGTTTATTGTTTATGATACTAAGACAATGAGCCTATAGGTGTATAGGGACTACAGGATTATGTAGAGGAGGAATGATAAAAGGTTTTATATCGAATGATTTGATGTCATCTCCAGCTATAGCCTCTTTGATAGCAATGGCTAAAGAACAAAATTAATTCAATTAGTAAAATATTTTGAAACAAGATCTAAATTTTAACAAGCATACGAAGCAATAAAAACTATTGTTGAATATAGCAAAATTAGTAAAAGAAATAAGCTTTTAGATTTGCATGAAAAGAATTGAAGATAACTATTCACGTAACATATTTCCTATATGGTCTACAATTAGTAGAACTTAGTGTTATTTATCATTAGTTTTAATATCAAAACTACAATAATACTGGATCATATACTATTTCAAATACTATAAGTAAATAAATAATAATTATTACTAACCTTAGATTTTTGCCAACTCTTCCAATTCTGAAGACGATGTTGGTGCAAGCTCATCAGACGCGATCGGGAAAAATTGCATTGTCGTTAAGAGGAGGAAGACTATCAGGCTGATGAGAAGTTTTCTTAGAAACATGATGGGCCACCACTTGATTATTTATAAAAAAAATTTATAATATTGAAGTAATATATCTTGATGGATGAATTGTTCGTGACAAGAGTGAGTTGCTGTAAAGATTAGGATCAATTAAACGTTCTGCATAAGGTTTTTGAAACTGACCATGGTCGTTTAGAAACTGAAATCTTCATTGTATATTATAACTTTCTTTATATGCAATAACATATCACATGATAGAAGTGAAATATATATAAATTAAATAAAAAATTATGACCTTATACACTATGCTTGTTATATTTATTAATCAAATATTTTATAGAAATAATGCCATCTTTTAACATAATGCTTATACTTTATGTAACAATCTAAGATTATCGTATGGTAAGTTGAAAAAAATCTATTCCATATCCTTCAAGTGCATAAATATAATTGAGAGAGGAATAAGCATCTATTTAGCAAATTGGCTAGTAATCCTTTAGTCATCCAATACTTTATGTTCTTTTTGGTATCAATTACATGAGACATGGTTTTAAACTCCACACAGAGAAGAAAATAGAACAAACATAATTTTTTTAACGATCAACTTTCTTGTAATTTCTGAAAATCTAAACATGATGCAAAAATTCTCACTCTTAGAAATTATGATTTGAATAATATCTAGTTCACCTTCTCCATGAACCTAGCTGATGATCCTCTTTGTCCAAGTTAAAAATATCAAAATGTGGATGACATTATTGTCAATTTGACTTATTGGAGATGTTTGTTCATTATTTTATTTCAAAAGCACAAACAATTTCAATAAAAATCATGTATACAATGATAATTTGAGTCATAATATGATGTTATCATGATTTTAAACAAGCATGGCAAAGTTAGAAATATTTGTAAAATGATATCTTTCATTTTTTGTTAATTTGTTTCACTCGTGCTAAATAACAAAGATGAATTTTAATAATCAAATGTACAAAGGTGTAAATGAAAAAGTCAAACATAATGAAAATCTAAGAAGACAAATTTGATATTTTATTAAAATATCTTAAACATTTGTTTTGCCAACATTGACATTACTATCACTTAAATTTCAAGATGAGCAAATTCTAATGCTCTAAGATTATTCTATTATAGGTAAATTATAATGTATTGAGAGTTTCTTTTTATAGAAATGTTTCAACTTGGTAAATGCTAGTGACTTGAACTGAGAATTTGTTCATTTAACTAGCAACTGTTTTATTCATCATCAAAACCTAGTAGCTAATAATATAATTGTACTTTAATAGAGTTAGTGTTATGTACATTGGTTTACATTTGTAGAGGAAATTGAAAATCTACCCGTATTACAAGAATTTCACATTTACAATAATAAACTATATAATTTAATAATAACAAAAAAAATATCCATCTTGTTGGAAAATATTAGAAACATAATGATATAACTTGATTTCATATGATAATAGTGATGTCAAAACTTCTTTTCTTATAAACTTGGATGTTTCTATTTCTAGAAATAGAAAGAGAGTATTCTTTGATAAAATAATACTTGTCATGATTATAGACAACTACAACTGCTCAAAATTAATATTTATAATTTCATTTGGGTCATTTTTTCCTCATGTTAAAATCTAACCATATCAATTTTATCGATAGTATTAGAGACTTTTATTTTATTATTTTTTATTCATTACATATTATGATAATGATAATGCATAATGCATTAAAATTTATTTTTTATGATATTAAAAAAAATTAGCTCAAGGAGATATAAGGTGTACTGGATTATAAAGGGGAGGTATGATTAAAGGTTTATTATCAATAGATCTAATCTCATCCCCAACTATCGGCTTTTTGATAGCAATTACTAAAAAATAAAAGTAATTCATGTTAGTAAAATATTTTGAAAGAAGATTAAAATTTTAATAATCATATGATATTATCTAAAATGTTGAATAATATAGCATAATTATAAATATCATGCATGATAGTTAAATGAAAAAATTTTAATTTCGAGTCACTAGTTGGTAATGAGTTGAAACATTGCTATAAAAAGAGAGTATAAATACCTTATTTGTTGCCCATGATAAACTAGCATTGGACCATTAAAATACACTAATCCTGAACTCCAAGTGGTTATAATCTTAGAGTAGGCAAAACTAAAGTTTTGTAAAATTTTTATACAATTGTGACATTTTAGATTTTTAATATGTTTGACATTTTAATTCACTCCTTTTAACAATACATTATTAAAATTTATCTTTTTTAGGATTTGAGTATAAGAATTAACATAAAAGCAAAGATAAATAATTACAAATATTTTAAGGTTTATTATCCATAAGTACAATATTGATAACATAATATTTTGATTTAAATTATCATGAGATAATATATGTTTATTGTAAAATATTATTCTTCTGATATGAAATAATCAACAAAGGACTCGAACAAGTCTTGTTGATAATTAATTTATCTATATTTTAATATTTTTAACGTGTACGAAGTGGATCATCAACTATATTCCTAAACAAGGTGAACAAAATATTATTCAAATATAAAATTTTAATAGTGAGAATTTTCAATCCATATTTAGATTTTAATATATTATAAGAATACTAAATTGATAGCATAAAAAATTATGTTGGGACTCTTTTCAAATAAGAATTCTATGCGTGGAGAGTTTTGCACCTTGCTTTATATACTTCATCTCTACAAGAGCATAACATATTAAACTACTATGGTATTTATTATTAATTCACAAAGTAAACTTTAATTCCTCACTTAGTTACTTTTATGCACTTGAAAGATATGAAATATTTTTTTAAAATTTAAATCTTAATAGTGTTATATAAATTATAAGTATAATGTCAAAATATGATAATATTCTGATAAAATATTCACTTTATGGATATAACAAGCATAGTTTATAAATTGTATGATGTCACGATTCTTTATTCAACTTTTATACATTTCACTTCTTCCATTTTATACATTATTAGATGCTACAGAAGTTACTATATGCAATGAAGATTTTAGTTTACATGAAAAGTGTTAAAATAATATAGCCTTATGCATAAAATTCAATTGACCCTAATCTTTATATTGCCTCAGTCTTATGATGAATAATTCATCCATCTACACATTACTTCAATAATACAAAATTTATTTTTTTTACGAATAATGAAATATTAGTCCATCACGTTTCGAAGACAACTTCTTATTGGCCTAACCATCTTCCTTCTTTTAACGACAATGCAATTTTTTGCACGAGCATATAAAGAGATTACTCCAATATCATTTTGAGAATTAAAATAGTTGGCTAAAATCTTATATTAGTAATAATATAGTTTCACTTGCTTAAGATATTTGGAATAATATATGATCATGCATTATGCATGATTCGATATTAAAACTTATGATTAATAACACCAAGTTCACTTCAATGTGGACCATAAAAATAAGTGGTTTGTGAAAATTGATCTAGTTATATCATTATGTTGCAGAAATTTTCCAACAAGATGGATAATTTTTTCGTTATTATTAAATTATATAGTTTATTATTATAAATGTGAAATTCTTGTAATAGGGGTAGATTTTTAATTTCCTCTACAAATGCAAAAACCAATGTACCTAACACTAACTCTATTAAAGTACAATTATATTATTAGGTACTAGGTTCTGATAATGAATAACATAGTCGCTAGTTAAATGAACAATTTCTCAGATCGAGTCACTAGCATTTATCAAGTTGAAACATTGAAACATTTCAATAAAAAGAAACTCTCAATAACATTATAATTTATCTATAATAAAATAATCTTAGAGCATTAGAATTTGTTCATCTTGAAATTAAAGTGATTGTAATGTCAATGTTGGCAAAACAAATATTTAAGATATTTAATAAAATATCAAATTTGTCTTCTTAGATTTTCATTATGTTTGACTTTTTAGTTCACACCTTTATACAATTGATTATTAAAATTCATCTTTGTTACTTAGCACGAGGGAAACAAATTAACAAAAAATGAAAGATATTTTTTACAAATATTTCTAACTTTGCCATGCTTGTTTAAAATCATGATAACATCATATTATGACTCAAATTATCATGATATACTTGATTTTTATTGAAATATTTTGTACTTTTGATATAAAATAATGAACAAATATCTCCAATAAGTCAAATTGACAATAATTTCATCCACATTTTGATATTTTTAACTTGTACGAAGAGGATCATCAACTAGGTTCATGGAGACGAGTCACTAGCATTTATCAAGTTGAAACATTTCAATAAAAAGAAACTCTCAATAACATTATAATTTATCTATAATAAAATAATCTTAGAGCATTAGAATTTGTTCATCTTGAAATTAAAGTGATTGTAATGTCAATGTTGGCAAAACAATATTTAAGATATTTTAATAAAATATCAAATTTGTCTTCTTAGATTTTCATTATGTTTGACTTTTTAGTTCACACCTTTATACAATTGATTATTAAAATTCATCTTTGTTACTTAGCACGAGGGAAACAAATTAACAAAAAATGAAAGATATTTTTTTACCAAATATTTCTAACTTTGCCATGCTTGTTTAAAATCATGATAACATCATATTATGACTCAAATTATCATGATATACTTGATTTTTATTGAAATATTTTGTACTTTTGATATAAAATAATGAACAAATATCTCCAATAAGTCAAATTGACAATAATTTCATCCACATTTTGATATTTTTAACTTGTACGAAGGATCATCAACTAGGTTCATGGAGAAGGTGAACTAGATATTATTCAATTTATAATTTCTAAGAGTGATAATTTTTGCATCATGTTTAGATTTTCAAAAATTACAAGAAAGTTGATCGTCAAAAAATTATGTTGATTCTATTTTCAAATAAGATTTCTATGTGTGGAGTTTAGAACTATGCCTCGTGTAATTGATTCCAAAAGAGCATAAAGTATTGGATGACTAAAGGATAACTAGCCAATTTGCAAAAGAGATGTTTGTTCCTCTCTCAATAGATATGGAATAGATTTTTTTCAACTTAACAAACAACAATCTTAGATTGTTACATAAAGTATAAGCATTATGTTAAAAGATGACATTATTTCTATAAAATATTTGATTAATAAATATAACAAGCATAGTGTATAAGGTCATAATCTTTATTTAATTTATATACGTTTCACTTCTACTATGAGATATGTTATTGCATAGAAAGAAACGTACAATACAAGGAAGATTTCAGTTTCTAAATGACCATGTTTCAAAAAATGAAAACCTAATGCATAACATTTAATTGATCCTAATCTTTAAGGCAACTTATTCTTCAGACGAATAATTCATCCATCAAGATATATTACTTCAATATTGTAAATTTTTTTTACAAATAATCAAGTTATGGCCCATCATGTTTCTAAGATAACTTCTCATTAGCCTGATGGTCTTACTCCTGTTAACGACAATGCAAATTTTTCCGGTAGCGTCTGATTAGCTTACAACAACATCGTCTTCAGCATTAGATGAGTTGGCAAAAATCTTAGGTTAGTAATAATTATTAATTATTTGTTTACAGTATTTGAAATAGCGTATGATCCAGCATTATTGTAGTTTTGATATTAAAACTAATGATAAATAACACTAAGTTCTACTAAATGTAGGCCATATAGGAAATATGTTACGTGAATAGTTATCTTCAATTCTTTTCATGCAAATCTAAAAGCTTATTTCTTTTACTAATTTTGTAATATTCAACAATAGTTTTTATTGCTTCGTATGTTTGTTAAAATTTAGATCTTGTTTCAAAATATTTTACTAATTGAATTAATTTTGTTCTTTAGCCATTGCTATCAAAGAGGCTATAGCTGGAGAAGACATCAAATCATTCGATATAAAACCTTTTATCATTCCTCCTCTACATAATCCTATAGTACCTATACACCTATAGGCTTATTGTCTTAGTATCATAAATAATAAACTGTAATGCATTATGCATTGTCATTATTTTACTTCGAGATGAACTTAAAAATTATTAAAATACATGTCTCTCAAATATTATCGATAAAATTGAAATGGTTAAATGTGAGCTTGTAGAAAAGATAACCCAAATGAAATTTCAAATATTAACTTTCATCTGTAAAAAGCATTATTATAATAATTAGTTCTATATTTTCTTGAAAAGAAGGTTCAATATAACTATTACCACAAAAAATATAGTTATGACATTATATTACATAATTGTTCCAATATAATGTATTATTTTTTAATATTATTTAATTATATAGTCTATTGCCATAAATTAAAAATTCGGGTTAGAATTCCAATTTCCACTACAAAAGTAAACCAACACACAAAATCCTCACTACATTATATTATAACAATATTCTAAGCTCTTATATTTTAATGATAAATATCATGCATGATAGTTAAATGAAAAAATTTTAATTTTAAGTCACTAGTTGTTAATGAGTTGAAATATTGCTATAAAAAAAGAGTATAAATACCTTATTTGTTGCCCATGATAAACTAGCATTGGACTATTAAAATACACTAATCCTGAACTCCAATTGGTTATAATCTTAGAGAAGGCAAAACTAAAGTTTTGTAAAATTTTTATACAATTGTGACATTTTCGATTTTTAATATGTTTGATTTTTTGGTTCACTCCTTTTAATAATACATTATTCAAATTTATCTTTTTTAGGATTTGATTAAAATAATTTATTATTCATAAATATAATATTGATAACATCATATTTTGATTTAAATTATTATGAGATAATATATGTTTATTGTAAAATATTATTCTTTTAATATGAAATAATCAATAAAGGACCCGAACAAGTCAAGTTGATAATCAATATATCCATATTTTAATATTTTTAACATGTACGAAGAGGATCATCAACTATATTCCTGAACAAGGTGAACAAAATATTATTCAATATAAAATTTTAATAGTGAGAATTTTTAATCAATATTTAGATTTTAACATATTCAAGAATACTAAATTGACTGCATAAATAATTAAGTTGAGACTCTTTTCACATAAGAATCTATGCGTGTAGAGTTTTACACCATGTTTTATATACTTCATCTCAAGAAGAGCATAACATATTTAACTACTATGGTATTAATTATTAATTTACAAAGTAAACTTTAATTCCTCTCTTAGTTACTTTTATGAACTTGAAAGATATGAAATATTTGTTTTAATTAAATCTTAATAGTGTTATATAAACTCTAAGTATAATGGTCAAGAGATGATAATATTCTTATAAAATATTTACTTTAGGGATATAACAATCATAGTTTATTAAATTATAATTTTCAAAGATAAAAAATTGTAAATATTTTAAAAGATAAATAATTACAAATATTTTCTGGTTTATTATCCATAAATACAATATTGATAACATCATATTTTGATTTAAATTATATGATGCCACGATTCTTTATTCAAATATTTTCAAAGATAAAAAATTGTAAATATTTTAAAAGATAAATAATTACAAATATTTTCTGGTTTATTATCCATAAATACAATATTGATAACATCATATTTTGATTTAAATTATATGATGCCACGATTCTTTATTCAAATATTTTCAAAGATAAAAAATTGTAAATATTTTAAAAGATAAATAATTACAAATATTTTCTGGTTTATTATCCATAAATACAATATTGATAACATCATATTTTGATTTAAATTATTATGAGATAATATATGTTTATTGTAAAATATTATTCTTTTAATATGAAATAATCAATAAAGGACCCGAACAAGTCAAGTTGATAATCAATATATCCATATTTTAATATTTTTAACATGTACGAAGAGGATCATCAACTATATTCCTGAACAAGGTGAACAAAATATTATTCAAATATAAAATTTTAATAGTGAGAATTTTTAATCAATATTTAGATTTTAACATATTCAAGAATACTAAATTGACTGCATAAATAATTAAGTTGAGACTCTTTTCAAATAAGAATTCTATGCGTGGAGAGTTTTACACCATGTTTTATATACTTCATCTCAAGAAGAGCATAACATATTTAACTACTATGGTATTAATTATTAATTTACAAAGTAAACTTTAATTCCTCTCTTAGTTACTTTTATGAACTTGAAAGATATGAAATATTTTTTTTTAATTTAAATCTTAATAGTGTTATATAAACTCTAAGTATAATGTCAAAAGATGATAATATTCTTATAAATATTTACTTTATGGATATAACAATCATAGTTTATAAATTATATGATGCCACGATTCTTTATTCAAATATTTTCAAAGATAAAAAATTGTAAATATTTTAAAAGATAAATAATTACAAATATTTTCTGGTTTATTATCCATAAATACAATATTGATAATATCATATTTCAATTTAAATTATTATGAGATAATAGATGTTTATTATAAAATATTATTCTTCTGATATACAAAAGTTGCTATATACAATGAAGATTTCAGTTTATATGAAAAGTGTTAAAATAATATAGCCTTATGCATAAAATTCAATTGACCCTAATCTTTATATTATCTCACTCTTGTGATGAATAATTCATCCATCTACACATTACTTCAATATTGTAAAATTTATTTTTTTACGAATAATAAAATGTTAGTCCATCATGTTTCGAAGACAACTTCTTATTGGCTTAACGGTCTTCCTTCTTTTAATGACAATACAATTTTTTGCACTAGCATATAAAGAGATTGCTCCAACATCATCTTATAAATTAGAATAGTTGGCTAAAATCTTATATTAGTAATAATATAGTTTCACTTGCTTAAGATATTTGAAATAATACACGATCACACATTATGAATGTTTCGATATTAAAAGTTATGATTAATAACACTAAGTTCACCTCAATGTGGACCATAAAAATAAGTGGTTTGTGAAAATTTATCAGTTTTTTTAATGCCAACAAGATAACTTTTTTCTTCAACTAATAACTATATTATTCAATATTATAGATAATATCATATGATTTTTAAAATTTAGATCTTCTTCCAAAATATTTTACTAACATGAATTACTTTTATTTATTAGCCATTACTATCAAAGAGGCGATAGTTGGGGATGAGATCAGATCTATTGATATTAAACCTTTAATCATACCTCCCCTTTATAATCTAGTACACCTTACATCTCCTTGAGCTAATTTTTTCTAATATCATAAAAAATAAATTTTAATACATTATGCATTATCATTATCATAATATGTGTGAATAAAAAATGATAAAATAAAAGTCTCTAATACTATCAATAGAATTGATATGGCTAGATGTCAACTAGAGGAAAAAATGACCCAAATGAAATTATAAATATCAATTTTGAGCAGTTATAGATTGTCCATAATCATGACAAGTATTATTATATCAAAGAATGCTCTCTTTCTATTTCTAGAAATAGAAACATCAAGTTTATAAGAAAAGATGTTTTGATATCACTATTACCACATGAAATCAAGTTATATCATTATGTTGCAGAAATTTTCCAACAAGATTGATATTTTTTTCGATATTATTCAATTATATAGTTTGTTATTGTAAATGTGCAATTCTTATCATGGGGGTAGATTTTCAATTTCCTCTACAAATGCAAACCAATGTACATAACACTAACTCTATTAAAATATAATTATATTATTAGCTACTAGGTTTTGATAATGAATAATGTAGTCGCTAGTTAAATGAACAAATTCTTAGGTCATGTCACTAGCATTTACAAGTTAAAACATTTCCATAAAAAGAAACTCTCAATACATTATAATTTACGTATAATAAAATAATTTACTAATTGAATTAATTTTGTTCTTTAGCCATTGCTATCAAAGTGGCTATAGTTGGAGATGACATCAAATCAATCGATATAAACCTTTGATCATTCCTCCTCTACATAATCCTATAGTCCCTATGCACCTATAGGCTCATTGTCTTAATATCATAAACAATAAACTATAATGCATTATGCGTTGTCAATATTTTACTTCAAGATGAACTAAATATTATTAAAATACATGTCTCTCAAATATTATCAATAAAATTAAAATAGTTAAATGTGAGCTTGTAGAAAAGATAACATAAATGAAATTTCAAATTTTAACTTTTATATGTGAAAATCATTATTATAACAATCGGTTCTATGATTTCTTCAAAAGAAGGTTGGATATAACTATTACCATATAAAATATAGTTATGTCATTATATTACATAATTGTTCCAATATAATGTATTGTTTCTCAATATTATTTATTTATATAGTCTATTACCATAAATTAAAAATTTGTAAAAGCAGGTTAGAGTTCCAATTTCCACTACAAAAGTAGACCAACACACAAAATCCTCACTCCATTATATTATAACAAAATTCTAAGCTCTTATATTTTAATAATGAATAACTTACATGATAGTTAAATAAAAAAATTTTAATTTCAAGTCACTAGTTCGTAATGAGTTGAAACATTGATATAAAAAGAAGGTATAAATACCTTATTAGTTGCCCATGATAAACTAGTATTGGACCATTAAAAGACACTCATCCTGAACTTTAAGTGGTTATAATCTTAGAGTTGGCAAAAGTAAAGTTTTGTAAATTTTTTATACAATTGTGACATTTTAGATTTTTAATATATATGACTTTTTAGTTCACTTCTTTTAATAATACATTATTAAAATTTATCTTTTTTAGGCTTTGAGTAAAAGAATTGATATATAAGCAAATATAAATAATTACAAATATTTTTAGGTTTATTATCTATAAATACAATATTGATAACATAATATTTTGATTTAAATTATCATGAGATAAAAGATGTTTATTGTAAAATATTATTCTTCTGATATAAAATAATCAACAAAAGTCTCGAATAAGTCAAGTTGACAATCAATACATCCGTATTATAATATTTTTAATTTGTATGAAAAGGATAATCAACTATATTCCTAAACAAAGTAAACAAGATATTATTCAAATATAAAATTGTAATAGTGATAATTTTCAATCCACATTTAGATTTTAAATATTACAAGAATACTAAATTGGCAATATAAAAAATTAAGTTGAGTCTCTTTTCAAATAAGAATTCTATGCATGGAGAGTTTTATACTATGCTTTATATACTTCATCTCAAGAAGAGCATAATATATTAAACTACTATGGTATTAATTAGTATTTCACAAAGTAAACTTTAATTCATCTCTTATTTACTTTTATACACTTGAAAGATATGAAACAATTTTTTATAAATTTAAATCTTAATAGTGTTATATAAACTATAAGTATCATGTCAAAAGATGATAACAATAAAATATTTACTTTATGGATATAATAAGCATAGTTTATAAATTGTATCATGTCATGATTCTTTATTCAACATTTATACATTTCACTTCTTCCATTTTATACAATATTAGATACTACGGAAGTTGCTATATGTAATGAAGATTTCAATTTACTTGAAAAGTGTTAAAATAATATAGCCTTATGCATAAAATTCAATGACCCTAATTTTTATATTACCTCACTCTTGTGATGAATAATTCATCCATCTACACATTACTTTAATAATACAAAATTTATTTTTTACAAATGATGAATGTTAGTCCATCACGTTTCGAAGACAACTTCTTATTGGCCTAATGATCTTCCTTCTTTTAACGATAATACAATTTTTTTCACTAGCATATAAAGAGATTGCTTCAACATTATCTTGAGAATTAGAAAAGTTGGCTAAATATCATTATGTTGCAGAAATATCATTATGTTGCAGAAATATCATTATGTTGCAGAAATATCATTATGTTGCAGAAATATCATTATGTTGCAGAAATATCATTATGTTGCAGAAATATCATTATGTTGCAGAAATATCATTATGTTGCAGAAATATCATTATGTTGCAGAAATATCATTATGTTGCAGAAATATCATTATGTTGCAGAAATATCATTATGTTGCAGAAATATCATTATGTTGCAGAAATATCATTATGTTGCAGAAATATCATTATGTTGCAGAAATATCATTATGTTGCAGAAATATCATTATGTTGCAGAAATATCATTATGTTGCAGAAATATCATTATGTTGCAGAAATATCATTATGTTGCAGAAATATCATTATGTTGCAGAAATATCATTATGTTGCAGAAATATCATTATGTTGCAGAAATATCATTATGTTGCAGAAATATCATTATGTTGCAGAAATATCATTATGTTGCAGAAATATCATTATGTTGCAGAAATATCATTATGTTGCAGAAATATCATTATGTTGCAGAAATATCATTATGTTGCAGAAATATCATTATGTTGCAGAAATATCATTATGTTGCAGAAATATCATTATGTTGCAGAAATATCATTATGTTGCAGAAATATCATTATGTTGCAGAAATATCATTATGTTGCAGAAATATCATTATGTTGCAGAAATATCATTATGTTGCAGAAATATCATTATGTTGCAGAAATATCATTATGTTGCAGAAATATCATTATGTTGCAGAAATATCATTATGTTGCAGAAATATCATTATGTTGCAGAAATATCATTATGTTGCAGAAATATCATTATGTTGCAGAAATATCATTATGTTGCAGAAATATCATTATGTTGCAGAAATATCATTATGTTGCAGAAATATCATTATGTTGCAGAAATATCATTATGTTGCAGAAATATCATTATGTTGCAGAAATATCATTATGTTGCAGAAATATCATTATGGCGATAGTTGGGATGAGATCAGATCTATTGATATTAAACCTTTAATCATATCCTCCCTTTCTAATCTAGTATACCTTACATATCCTTGAGCAGATTTTTTCTGATATCATAAAAATAAATTTTAATGCATTATGTATTATCATTATCATAATATGTGATTAATAAAAAATGATAAATTAAAAAATATCTAATACTATCGATAAAATTGATATGGTTAGATGTTAACTTTAGGAAAACAATGACCCAAATGAAATTATTAAATATCAATTTTGAGCAGTTATTGATTGTCCAAAATCATGACAAGTATATTATATCAAAGAATGCTCTCTTTTCTATTTCTAGAAATAGAAAACATCCAAGTTTATAAGAAAAGAAGTTTTGACATCTCTATTACCACATGAAATTAAGTTCTTATGTTGCAGAAATATCATTATGTTGTGTAATTCTTGTAATAGGGGTAGATTTTCAATTTCCTCTATAAATGCAAACCAATGTACATAACACTAACTCTAAGAAAATACCATTACATTATTAGGTATTACGTTTTGATAATGAATAACGTTTTCGCTAGTTAAATGAACAAATTCTCTGTTCAAGTCACTAGCATTTACCATGTCAAAACATTTCTATAAAAAGAAACTCTCAATACATTACAAGTTACCTATAATAAAATATTCTTAGAGAATTAAAATTTGCTCATCTTGAAATTTAAGTGATTGTAATGTCAATGTTGGCAAAACAAATATTTAAGATATTTTAATAAAATTTCAAATTTGTCTTTTTATATTTTGGTTATGTTTGACTTTTTAGTTCACACCTTTATACAATTGATTATTAAAATTTATTTTTGTTATTTAGCATTAGAGAACCAAATTAACACAAAATGAAAGAGATTTTTTTACAAATATTTCTAACTTTGCCATGCTTGTTTCAAATCATGATAACATCATATTATGACTCCAATTATCATGATATACTTGATGTTTCTTGAAATGTTTTGTACTTTTGATATAAAATAATGAACAAACATCTCTAATAAGTCAAATTGACAATAATTTCATCTACATTTTGATATTTTTATTTTGTACGAAGAGGATCATCAACTAGGTTCACGGAGAAGGTGAACTAGATATTATTCAAATCATAATTTCTAAGAGTGAGAATTTTTGCACTATGTTTAGATTTTCAGAAATTACAAGAAATTTGATCGTCAAAAAAATTAAGTTGGTTCCATTTTCAAATAAGATTTCTATGTGTGGAGTTTAGAACCATACCTCGTGTAATTGATCCCAAAAAGAACATAAAGTATTGGATGACTAAAAGATTACTAGCCAATTTACAAAAGAGATGCTTATTCCTCTCTCAATTATATTTATGCACTAGAAGGATATGAAATAGATTTTTTTCAACTTACCATGCAACAATCTTAGATTGTTACATAAATTATAAGCATTATGTTAAAAGATGATATTATTTCTATAAAATATTTAATTAATAAATATAACAAGCATAGTATATAAGGTCATAATTCTTTATTTAATTTATATACATTTCACTTCTACCATGAGATATGTTATTGCATACAAAGAAAGTTACAATATACAATAAATATTTCAATTTCTAGACGACCATCGTCAGTTTCAAAAAACTAAAACCTTATGCATAACGTTTAATTGATCCTAATATTTAAAACAACTCACTCTTGTGATGAACAATTCATCCATCAAGATATATTACTGCAATATTATAAGTTTTTTAAAAAAATAATCAAGTGTTGGCCCATCATGTTTCTAAGACAACTTCTCATTAGCCTAATGGTTTTCCTCCTCTTAATGATAATGCAATTTTCCTAGTAGCGTCTGATGAGCTTGCTTCAACATCATATTCAGCATTAGAAGAGTTGACAAAAATCTTAGATCAGTAATAATTATTATTTATTTGTTTATAGTATTTGAAATAGTATATGGTCCAGCAATATTATAGTTTTGATAGTAAAACTAATGATAAATAACACCAAGTTCTACTAAATGTGGACCATATAGGAAATATGTTACGTGATGAGTTATCTTCAACTCATTTCATGCAAATCTAAAAGCTTGTTTCTTTTACTAATTTTGCTATATTCGATAATAGTTTTTATTGCTTCATATGCTTGTTAAAAATTAGATCTTGTTTTAAAATATTTTACTAAATGAATTAATTTTTTTCTTTGGCCATTGCTATCAAAGAGGCTATAGCTAGAGATGACATCAAATCATTCGATATAAAATATAAAAACATTAACATAAAAGCAAAGATAAATAATTGCAAATATTTTTAGGTTTATTATCTATAAATACAATATTGATAACATCATATTTTGATTTAAATTATCATGAGATAATATATGTTTATTATAAAATATTATTCTTTTGATATAAAATAATCAACAAAGGACTCAAACAAGTCAAGATGATAATCAACACATCCATATTTTAATATTTTTAAATTATATGAAGAGGATCATCAACTATATTCTTAAACAAGGTGAACAAGATATTATTCAAATATAAAATTATAAAAGTGAGAATTTTCAATCCGCATTTATATTTCAAAGAGGCTATAGCCGGAGATGATATCAAATCATTCGATATAAAACCTTTTATCATTCCTCCTTTATATAATCCTATAGTCCCAATACACCTGCATACTCATTGTCTTAATATCATAAACAATAAACTGTAATGCATTATGTGTTGTTATTATTTTACTTCAAGATGAACTAAAAATTATTAAAATACATGTCTATCAAATATTATCGATAAAATTGAAATGGTTAAATGTGAGCTTATAGAAAAGATAATATAAATAAAATTTCAAATATTAACTTTCATCAAAAGCATTATGATAATAATCGGTTTTTAAGTTTTCTTGAATGAATGTTGGATATAACTATTACCACATAAAATATAGTTATGTCATTATATTACATAATTGTTCCAATATAATATATTATTTCTCAATATTATTTAATTATATAGTCTATTAACATAAATTGACAATTTGTGAGAGCGGGTTAGAGTTCCAATTTCCACAACACACAAAACCCTCATTTCATTATATTATAATAATATTCTAAGCTCTAATATTTTAATGATGAATAACTTACATGATAGTTAAATGAAAAAATTTTAATTTCAAGTCACTAGTTGGTAATGAGTTCAAACATTGCTATAAAAAAAAGTAGAAATACTTTATTAGTTGCTCATGATAAACTAGCATTGGACCATTAAAATACACTCTTCCTAAACTTTAAGTGGTTATAATCTTAGAGTAGGCAAAACTAAAGTTTTATAAAATTTTTATACAATTGTAACATTTTATATTTTTAACATATTTGACATTTTAGTTCACTCCTTTTAATAATACATTATTAAAATTTATCTTTCTTGGGATTTGAGTAAAAGAATTAACATAAAAGCAAAGATAAATAATTGTAAATATTTTTAAGTTTATTATCCATAAATACAATATTGATAAAATCATATTTTGATTTAAATTATTATGAGAAAATAGATGTTTATTATAAAATATTATTCTTCTGATATAAAATAATCAATAAAGGTCTCGAACAAGTAAAGTTAACAATCAATACATCCGTATTTTAATATTTTTAACTTGTACGAATATGATCATCAACTATATTCCTGAACAAGGTGAACAAGATATTATTCAAATATAAAATTGTAATAGTGAGAATTTTCAATCCACATTTAGATTTATACATATTACAAGAATACTAAATTGACAACATAAAAAATTAAGTTGTGTCTCTTTTCAAATAAGAATTCTATGCGTGGAGAGTTTTACACCATGCTTTATATACTTTATCTCTAGAAGAGCATAACATAACTACTAAGGTATTAATTAGTAATCCATAAATTAAACTTTAATTCTTCTCTTAATTACTTTTATACACTTGAAAAATATGAAATAATTTTTTTTAATTTAAATCTTAATAGTGTTATATAAACTATAAGTATCATGTCAAAAGATGATAATATTCTTATAAAATCTTTACTTTATGGATGTAACAAGCATAGTTTATAAATTGTATAATGTTACAATTTTTTATTCAACTTTTTTACAATTCACTTCTTCCATTTTATACATTATTAGATACTATGGAAGTTGCTATATACAATGAAGATTTCAGTTTATATGAAAAATGTTAAAATAATATAGCCTTATGCATAAAATTCAATTGACTAATCTTTATATTACCTCACTCTTGTGATGAATAATTCATCCATCTATACATTACTTCAATAATGCAAAATTTATTTTTATGAATAATGAAATATTAGTCCATCACGTTTCGAAGACAACTTCTTATTAGCCTAACGATCTTCCTTCTTTTAATGAAAATATAATTTTTTGCACTAGAATATAAAGAGATTACTCCAACATAATCTTGAGAATTAGAATAGTTGGCTAAAATCTTATATTAGTAATAATATAGTTTCACTTGCTTAAGATATTTGGAATAATATACGATCACACTTTATGCATGTTTCGATGTTAAAACTTATGATTAATAACATCAAGTTCACTTCAATGTGGACCACAAAAATAAGTGGTTTGTGTAAATTTGTCTAGTTTTTTTAATGCCATCAAGATAGCTTTTTTTTTAACTAATTATGCTATATTATTCAACATTTTAGATAATATCATATGATTATCAAAATTTAGATCTTCTTTCGAAATATTTTACTAACATGAATTACTTTTATTTTTTAGCCATTGCTATCAAAGAGACGATAGTTGGGGATGAGATCAGATCTATTGTTATTAAACCTTTAATCATACCTCCCCATTATAATCCAGTACACCTTACATCTCCTTAGGCTAATTTTTTCTAATATCATAAAAAATAAATTTTAATGCAATATGCATTATCATTATCATAATATGTGATGAATAAAAAATGATAAAATAAAATCTCTAATTCTATTAAGAAAATTGATATGGTTAGATGTCAACTTGAGGAAAAAATGACTCAAATGAAATTATAAATATCAATTTGGAGCAGTTATAGATTGTCCATAATCATGACAAGTATTATTATGTCAAAGAATGCTCTCTTTCTATTTCTAGAAATAGAAACATCCAAGTTTATAAGAAAAGAAGTTTTGACATCACTATTACCACATGAAATCAATTTATATCATTATGTTGTAGAAATTTTCCAACAAGATGGATATTTTTTTTGATATTATTCAATTATGTAGTTTATTATTTTAAATATGCAATTCTTGTAAGAGGGGTAGATTTTTAATTTCCTCTATAAATGCAAACTAATGTACATAACACTAACTCTATTACAGTACAATTATATTATTAGCTACTAGGTTTTGATAATGAATGACATAGTCGCTAGTTAAATGAACAAATTCTTAGTTCAAGAAACTAACATTTACGATACATTTCTATAAAAAAAAACTCTCAATACATTATAAGTTACCTATAATAAAATAATCTTAGAGCATTAGAATTTGCTCATCTTGAAATTTAAGTGATTGTAATATCAATGTTGACAAAAAAAATATTTTAAATATTTTAATAAAATATCAAATTTGTCTTCTTATATTTTGATTATGTTTGACTTTTTAGTTCACACCTTTATATAATTGATTATTAAAATTCATCATTGTTATTTAGCATGAGGGAAACAAATTAACAAAAACTGAAAGATATTTTTTTACAAATATTTCTAACTTTGCCAAGCTTGTTTAAATCATGATAACATCATATTATGACTCAAATTATCATGATATACTTGATTTTTATTTAAATGTTTTGTGCTTTTGATATAAAATACAAACATCTCCAAGAAGTCAAATTGACAATAATTTCATCTACATTTTGATATTATTAACTTTTACGAAGAAGATCATCAACTAGGTTCATGAAGAAGAGGAACTAGATATTATTCAAATCATAATTTCTAATATTGAGAATTTTTACACCATGTTTAGATTTTTAGAAATTACAAGAAAGTTGATCGTCAAAAAAATAAAGTTAGTTCTATTATCAAATAAGATTTCTATGTGTTGAGTTTAGAACCATGCCTCAAGTAATTAATAACAAAAGAGCATAAAGTATTGTATTGCTAAAGGATTACTAGTCAATTTACAAAAGAGATGCTTATTCCTCTCTCAGTTATATTTATGCACTTGAAGGATTTGAAATAGATTTTTTTCAACTTACCATACAATAATCTTAGATTGTTGCATAAAGTATAAGCATTATGTTAAAGATGACATTATTTCTATAAACTATTTAATTAATAAATAACAAGCATAGTGTATAAGATCATAAGTAAGCATTATGTTAAAAGATGACATTATTTCTATAAAATATTTAATTAATAAATATAACAAGCATAGTGTATAAGATCATAATTCTTTATTTAATTTATATACATTTTCCTTCTGTTATTGCATACAAAAAAAAAGTTACAATATACAAAAATGATTTCAGTTTCTAGACGACCATGGTCATTTGGAAAAACTAAAACCTTATGTATAATGTTTAATTGATTCTAATCTTTAAAGCAACTCACTCTTGTGATGAACAATTCATCCATTAAGATATATTACTTTAATATTATAAATTTTTTTACAAATAATCAGGTGTTGGCCCATCATGTTTCTAAGACAACATCTCATTAGCTTAATAGTCTTCATCCTCTTAATGACAATGCAATTTTCCCGGTAGCGTCTGATGAGTTTACTCTAACATCATCTTCAGCATTAGAAGAGTTAGAAAAAATCTTAGGTCAGTAATAATTATTATTTATTTATTTATAATATATGAGTATGATCCAGTATTTTTGTTGTTTTAATATTAAAACTAATGATAAATAACACTAAGTTCTACTAAATGTGGACCATATAGGAAATATGTTACGTGAAGAGTTATCTTCAATTCATTTCATACAAATCTAAAAGCTTGTTTCTTTTACTAATTTTGCTATATTTGACAATAGTTTTTATTACTTCGTATGCTTGTTAAAATTTAGATCTTGTTTCAAAATATTTTACTAATTGAATTAATTTTGTTCTTTAGCCAATGCTATTAAAGAGGCTATAGCTAGAGATGACATCAAATCATTCGATATAAAACCTTTTATCATTCCTCCTCTTCATAATCCTGTAGTCCCTATACACCAATAGGCTCATTGTTTAATATCATAAAAAAAAACTGTAATGCATTATGCATTGTCATTATTTTACTTTGAGATGAACTAAAAATTATTAAAATACATGTCTCTCAAATATTATCGATAAAATTGAAATGGTTAAAAGTGAGCTTGCAGAAAAGATAACCCAAATGAAATTTCAAATATTAACTTTCATCCGTGAAAAATATTATTATAACAATCGGTTCTATGTTTTCTTGAAAAGAAGGATGGATATAACTATTACCACATAAAATATAGTTATGTCATTATATTACATAATTGACCAATATAATGTATTCTTTCTTAATATTATTTAATTATATAGTCCATTGCCATAAATTGACAATTCGTGAGAGCGGCTTAAATTTCCAATTTCCACTACAAAAGTAGACCAACACATATAATTCTCACTCCATTATATTATAAGAATATTCTAAACTCATATATTTTAATGATGAAAACTTACATGATAGTTAAATAAAAAAATTTTAATTTCAAGTCACTAGTTGGTAATGAATTGAAACATTGTTACAAAAAAAAAGTACAAATACCTTATTAGTTGCCAATGATAAATTAGCATTGGACTATTAAAATATACTAATCCTGAACTTTAAGTGGTTATAATCTTAGAGTAGGCAAAACTAAAGTTTTGTAAAATTTTTATACAATTGTGACATTTTAGATTTTTAATATGTTTGACTTTTTAGTTCACTCCTTTTAACAATACATTGTTAAAATTTACCTTTTTTAGGATTTGAGTAAAAGAATTAATATAAAAGCAAAGTTAAATAATTACAAATATTTTCAGGTTTATTATCCATAAATACAATATTGATAACATCATATTTTGACTTAAATTATCATGAGATAATGGATGTTTATTGTAAAATATTATTCTTTTGATATAAAATAATCAACAAAAGACTCGAACAAGTCTTGTTGACAATCAATACATGCGTATTTTAATATTTTTAACTTTTACGAAGAGGACAATCAACTATATTCCTGAACAAGGTGAACAAGATATTATTCAAATATAAAATTGTAATAGTGAGAATTTTCAATCCACATTTAGATTTTTACAAATTATAAGAATACTAAATTGATAATATAAAAAATTAAGTTGGGTCTCTTTTCAAAAAAGAATTCTATGCGTGGAGAGTTTTACACCATACTTTATATGCTTAATCTTAAGAAGAGCATAACATATTAAACTACTAAGGTATTAATTTGTAATTCACCAAGTAAACTTTAATTCCTATGAAATAATTTTTTTAAAATTTAAATCTTAATAGTATTATATAAACTATAAGTATCATGTCAAAAGATAATAATATTCTTATAAAATATTTACTTTATGGATATAACAAGCATAGTTTATAAATTGTATAATGTCACGATTCTTTATTCAACTTTTATACATTTCACTTCTTCCATTTTATACATCATTAGATACTACGGGAGTTGCTATATATAATGAAGATTTTGATTTATATGAAAAGTGTGAAAATAATATAGCCTTATGCATAAAATTCAATTGACCATAATCTTTATATTATCTCACTTTTGTGATGAATAATTCATCCATCTAGACATTACTTCAATAATGCAAAATTTATTTTTTTTATGAATAATGAAATGTTAGTCCATCACGTTTCGAAGACAACTTCTTATTGGCCTAGCGATTCTCCTTCTTTTAACGATAATGCAATTTTTTGCACTAGCATATAAAGTGATTGCTCCAATATCATCTTGAGAATTAGAATAGTTGGCTAAAATATTATATTAGTAATAATATAGTTTCACTTGCTTAAGATATTTGGAATAATATACCATCACGCATTATGCATGTTTTGATGTTAAAACTTATGATTAATAACACCAAGTTCACCTCAATGTGGACCATAAAAATAAGTGGTTTATGAAAATTTATCTAATTTTTTTAATACCATCAAGGTAGCTTTTTTTTTAACTAATTATGATATTTTATTCAACAATTTAGAAAATATCATATGATTATTAAAATTTAGATCATCTTTCAAATTTTTTTACTAACATGAATTACTTTTATTTTTAGCTATTGTTATCAAAGAGGCGATAGTTGGGGATGAGATCAGATCTATTAATATTAAACCTTTAATCATACCTCCCCTTTATAATCCAGTATACCTTACATCTATATGAGCTAATTTTTTTTATATCATAAAAAATAAATTTTAATGCATTATGTATTATCATTATCTAAATATATGATGAATAAAAAATAATAAAATAAAAGTTTCTAATACTATTGATAAAATTGATATTTTTAGATGTCAACTTGAGAAAAAAAATGACCCAAATGAAATTGTAAATATCAATTTTGTGTAGTTATAGATTATCCATAATTATGACAAGTATTATTATATCAAAGAATGCTCTCTTTCTATTTCTAGAAATAGAAATAGCCAAGTTTATAAGAAAATAAGTTTTGACATCACTTTTACCACATGAAATCAAGTTATATTATTATGTTGCAGAAATTTTCTAACAAGATGGATATTTTTTTTATATTATTCAGTTATATAGTTTATTATTGTAAATATGTGATTCTTGTAATCGTGGTAGATTTTCAATTTCCTCTACAAAAGCAAACCAATGTACATAACACTAACTCTAGGAAAGTACCATTACATTATTAGGTACTAGGTTTTGATAATGAATAACGTTTTCGCTAGTTAATTGAACAAATTCTCTATTCAAGTCACTAGCATTTACCATGTCAAAACATTTCTATAAAAAGAAACTCTCAATACATTACAAGTTACCTACAATAAAATATTCTTAGAGAATTAAAATTTGCTCATCTTGAAATTTAAGTGATTGTAATGTCAATATTGGCAAATCAAATATTTAAGATATTTTAATAAAATATCAAATTTGTCTTCTTAGATTTTGATTATATTTGACTTTTTAGCTCTCATCTTTATACAATTGATTATTAAAATTCATCTTTATTATTTATCATGAGGTAAACAAATTAACACAAAATGAACGATATTTTTTTACGAATATTTCTAACTTTGCCATGCTTGTTTAAAATCATGATAACATCATATTATGACTCAAATTATCATGATATACTTGATGTTTAATGAGATGTTTTATGCTTTTGATATAAAATAATGAACAAACATCTCCAATAAGTCAAATTGACAATAATTTCATCCACATTTTGATATTTTTAACTTGTACGAAGAAGATCATCAACTAGGTTCATGAATAAGGTGAACTAGATATTATTCAAATCATAATTTCTAAGAGTGAGAATTTTTGCACCATGTTTAGATTTTCCGAAATTACAAGAAAGTTGATCGTAAAAAAAATTAAGTTAGTTCTATTTTCAAATAAGATTTCTATGTGTCGTGTTTAGAACCATGCCTCATGTAATTGATCACAAAAAGAGCATAAAATATTGGATGACTAAAGTATTACTAGCCAATTTAAAAAAGAGATGCTTATTCCTCTCTCAATTATATTTATGCACTTGAAGGATATGGAATAGATTTTTTTCAACTTAACATACAACAATCTTAGATTGTTAGATAAAATATAAGCATTATGTTAAAAGATGACATTATTTCTATAAAATATTTAATTAATATATATAACAAGCATAGTGTCTAAGGTCACATTTCAATATTTAATTTATATGCATTTCCCTTCTATCATGAGATATGTTATTGCATACAAAGAAAGTTATAATATACAATGATGATTTCAATTTCTTGACGACCATGGTCAGTTTCAAAAAACTAAAACCTTTTGTATAATGTTTAATTGATCTTAATCTTAAGAGCAACTCACTCTTGTGATGAACAATTCATCCATCAAGATATATTACTTCAATATTGTAAATTTTTATTACAAATAATCAGGTGTTGGCCCATCATGTTTCTAAGACAACTTCTCATTAGCCTGATGGTCTTTCTCCTCTTATAACAATGCAATTTTTCCTGGTAGTGTCTGATGAGCGTGCTCCAACATCATCTTCAGCATTAGAAGAGTTGGCAAAAATCTTAGGTCAGTAATAATTATTATTTATTTGTTTATAGTATTTGAAATAGTGTATGATCTAGCATTATTATAGTTTTGATATTAAAACTAATGATAAATAACACCAATTTCTACTAAATGTGGACTATATAGGAAATATGTTACGTGAAGAGTTATCTTCAATTCTTTTCATGCAAGTCTAAAAGCTTGTTTCTTTTACTAATTTTTCTATATTCGACAATAGTTTTTATTACTTCATATGCTTGTTAAAATTTAGATCTTGTTTCAAAATATTTTTCTAATTGAATTAATTTTGTTCTTTAGCCAGCGCTATCAAAGAGGCTATAGTTGGAGATGTCATCAAATCATTTGATGTAAAACCTTTTATCATTCCTACTCTACATAATCCTGTAGTCCCTATACACCTATAGGCTCATTGTCTTAGCATCATAAACAAAAAACTGTAATGCATTATGTGTTGTCATTATTTTACTTCGAGATGAACTTAAAAATTATTAAAATACATGTCTATCAAATATTATCGATAAAATTGAAATTGTTAAATGTGAGCTTGTAGAAAAGATAACCCAAATGAAATTTCAAATATTAACTTTCATCCGTGAAAAGCATTATTATAACAATCGGTTCTATGTTTTCTTGAAAATAAAGTTCGATATAACTATTACCATAAAAAATATAGTTATGTCATTATATTACATAATTGTTCCAATATAATGTATTATTTTTTAATATTATTTAATTATATAGTCTATTGTCATAAATTAAAAATTTGGGTTAGAATTCCAATTTCCACTACAAAAGTAGACCAACATACAAAATCCTCTCTCCTTTATATTATAACAATATTCTAAGCTCTTATATTTTAATGATGAATAACTTGCATGATAGTTGAATGAAAAAATTTTAATTTCCAGTCACTAGTTAGTAATGAGTTGAAACATTACTATAAAAAGAGAGTATAAATACCTTATCAGTTGCCAATGATAAACTAGCATTGAACAATTAAAATACACTCATCCTAAACTCTAAGTGGTTATAATCTTAGAGTAGGCAAAACTAAAGTTTTGTAAAATTTTTATAATATTGTGACATTTTAGATTTTTAATATGTTTGACTTTTTAGTTCACTCCTTTTAACAATACATTATTAAAATTTAACTTTTTTAAGATTTGAGTAAAAGAATTAACATAAAAGCAAAGATAAATAATTGCAAATATTTTATGGTTTATTATCCATAAATACAATATTGATAACATCATATTTTGATTTAAATTATCATGAGATAATATATGTTTATTGTAAAATATTATTCTTCTGATATGAAATAATCAACAAAGGACTCGAACAAGTCAAGTTGATAATCAATATATCCATATTTTAATATTTTTAACATGTACGAAGAGGATCATCAACTATATTCTAAACAAGGTGAACAAGATATTATTCAAATATAAAATTTTAATAGTGAGAATTTTCAATCAATATTTAGATTTTAACATATTACAATAATACTAAATTGGCAGCATAAATAATTAAGTTGAGACTCTTTTCAAATAAGAATTCTATGCATGGAGAGTTTTATACCATGCTTTATATACTTCATCTCAAGAAGAACATAACATATTTAACTACTATGGTATTAATTATTAATTCACAAAGTAAACTTTAATTCCTCTCTTATTTACTTTTATGCAGTTGAAAGATATGAATTTTTTTTTAAAATTTAAATCTTAATAGTGTTATATAAACTATAAGTATCATGTCAAAAGATGATAATATTCTTATAAAATATATACTTTTTGGATATAAAACCTTTTATTATTCCTCCTCTACATAATCCTGTAGTCCCTATACACCTATAGGCTCATTGTCTTAGTATCATAAACAATAAATTGTAATGCATTATGCATTGTCATTATTTTACTTTGAGATGAACTTAAAAATTATTAAAATACATGTCTATCAAATATTATCGATAAAATTGAAATTGTTAAATGTGAGCTTGTCGAAAAGCTAACCCAAATGAAATTTCAAATATTAACTTTCATTCGTGAAAAGCATTATTATAACAATCGGTTCTATGTTTTCTTGAAAAGAAGGTTCGATATAACTATTACCACAAAAAATATAGTTACGTCATTATATTACATAATTGTTCCAATATAATGTATTATTTTTTAATATTATTTAATTATATAGTCTATTGCCATAAATTAAAAATTTGGGTTAGAATTCCAATTTCCACTACAAAAGTAGACCAACACACAAAATCCTCACTCCATTATATTATAACAATATTCTAAGCTCTTATATTTTAATGATGAATAACTTGCATGATAGTTGAATGAAAAATTTTAATTTCAAGTCACTAGTTGGTAATGAGTTGAAACAATGCTATAAAAAGAGAGTATAAATACCTTATCAGTTGCCCATGATAAACTAGCATTTGATCATTAAAATACACTCATCCTGAACTCTAAGTGATTATAATCTTAGAGTAGGCAAAATTAAAGTTTTGTAAAATTTTTATACAATTGTGACATTTTAGATTTTTAACATGTTTGACTTTTTAGTTCACTCCTTTTAACAATACATTATTAAAATTTATCTTTTGTAGGATTTGAGTAAAAGAATTAACATAAAAGCAAAGATAAATAATTGCAAATATTTTAAGGTTTATTATCCATAAATACAATATTGATAACATCATATTTTGATTTAAATTATCATGAAATAATATATGTTTATTGTAAAATATTATTCTTCTTATATGAAATAATCAACAAAGGACTCGAACAAGTCAAGTTGATAATCAATATATCCATATTTTAATATTTTTAACATGTACAAAGAGGATTATCAACTATATTCCTGAACAAGGTGAACAAGAGATTATTCAAATATAAAATTTTAATAGTGAGAATTTTCAATCAATATTTAGATTTTAACATATTACAAGAATAATAAATTGACAGCTTAAATAATTAAGTTGGGACTCTTTTCAAATAAGAATTCTATGCATGGAGAGTTTTACACCATGCTTTATATACTTAATCTCAAGAAGAGCATAACATATTTAACTACTATGGTATTAATTATTAATTCACAAAGTAAACTTTAATTCCTCTCTTAGTACTTTTATGCACTTGAAAGATATGAATTTTTTTTTAAAATTTAAATCTTAATAGTGTTATATAAACTATAAGTATCATGTCAAAAGATGATAATATTCTTATAAAATATTTACTTTATGGATATAACAAGCATAGTTTATAAATTGTATGATGTCATGTTTCTTTATTCAACTTTTATACATTTTACTTCTTCCATTTTATACATTATTAGATGCTACGGAAGTTGCTATACGCAATGAAGATTTCAGTTTACATGAAAAGTGTTAAAATAATATAGCCTTATGCATAAAATTCAATTGACCCTAATCTTTATATTACCTCAATCTTATGATGAATAATTCATCCATCTACACATTACTTCAATAATACAAAATTTATTTATTTTACGAATAATGAAATGTTAATCCATCACAGTTTGAAGACAACTTCTTATTGGCCTAATGATCTTCCTTCTTTTAATGACAATGTAATTTTTTGCAAGAGCATATAAAGAGATTACTCCAACATCATCTTGAGAATTAGAATAGTTGGCTAAAATCTTATATTAGTAATAATATAGTTTCACTTGCTTAAGATATTTGGAATAATATATGATTACGCATTATGCATTTTTGATGTTAAAACTTATGATTAATAACACAAAGTTCACTTCAATGTGGACAACAAAAATAAGTGGTTTGTGTAAATTTGTTTAGTTTCTTTAATGCCATCAAGATAGCTTTTTTTAAAAACTAATTATGCTATATTATTCAACATTTTAGATAATATAATATGATTATTAAAATTTAGATCTTCTTTTGAAATATTTTACTAACATGAATTACTTTTATTTTTTAGTCATTGCTATCAAAAGGGTGATAGTTAGGGATGAGATCAGATCTATTAATAATAAACCTTTAATAAAACCTCCCCTTTATAATCCAGAACACCTTACATCTCCTTCAACTAATTTTTTCTCATATCATAAAAAATAAATTTTAATACATTATGCATTATCATTATCATAATATGTGATGAATGAAAAATGATAAAATAAAAATCTCTAATACTACCGATAAAATTGATATTGTTAGATGTCAACGTGAGGAAAAAATTACCCAAATGTAATTATAAATATCAATTTTGAGCAGTTATAGATTGTCTATAATCATTACGAGTATTATTATATCAAAGAATATCTCTTTCTATTTCTAGAAATAGAAACATCCAAGTTTATAAGAAAAAAAGTTTTGACAGCACTATTACCACATGAAATCAAGTTATATCATTATGTTGCAGAAATTTTTCAATAAGATGGATATTTTTTTCGTTATTATTAAATTATATAGTTTATTATTGTAAATGTGAAATTTTTGTAATAGGGGTAAATTTTTAATTTCCTCTACAAATGCAAACCAATGTACATAACTCTAACTCTATTAAAGTATAATTATATTATTAGCTACTAGGTTTTGATAATGAATAACGTAGTCGCTAGTTAAATGAACAAACTCTCAGTTCATGTCACTAGCATTTACCAAGTTGAAACATTTCTATTAAAAGAAACTCTAAATACATTATAATTTACCTATAATAAAATAATCTTAGAGCATTAGAATTTGCTCATCTTGAAATTAAAGTGATTGTAATGTCAATGTTGGCAAAACAAATATTTCAGATATTTTAATAAAATATCAAATTTGTCTTCTTAGATTTTCATTATGTTTGACTTTTTAGTTCACACCTTTATACAATTGATTATTAAAATTCATCTTCGTTATTTAGCACGAGGGAAATAAATTAACAAAAAATGAAAGATATTTTTTTACAAATATTTATAACTTTGCAATACTTGTTTAAAATCATTATAACATAATATTATTACTCAAATTATCAATGTATACTTAATTTTTATTGAAATGTTTTGTGCTTTTGATATAAAATAATGAACAAACATCTCCAATAAGTCAAATTGATAATAATTTCATCCACATTTTGATATTTTTAACTTGTATGAAGAAGATCATCAACTAGGTTCATGAAGAAGGTAAACTAGATATTATTCAACTCATAATTTCCAATAGTGAGAATTTTTGCACCATGTTTAGATTTTCAGAAATTACAAGAAAGTTGATCGTCAAAAAATTAAGTTAGTTCTATTTTCAAATAAGATTTCTTTATGTGGAGTTTAAAACCATGCCTCGTGTAATTGATCACAAAAAGAGCATAAAGTATTAGATGACTAAAGGATTACTAGTCAATTTAAAAAAGAGATGCTTATTCCTCTCTCAATTATATTTATGCACTCGAAGGATATGGAATAGATTTTTTTTAACTTACCATACAACAATCATATATTGTTACATAAAGTATAATCATTATGTTAAAAGATGACATTATTTCCATAAAATATGTAATTAATAAATATAACAAGCATAGTGTATAAGGTCAAACTTTTTTTATTTAATTTATATACATTTCACTTCTACCATAAGATATGTTATTGCATACAAAGAAAGTTACAATATACAATGAAGATTTCAGTTTCTAGACGACCATGGTCAGTTTCAAAAAATTAAAACCTTTTGCATAACGTTTAATTGATCCTAATCTTTAAAGCAACTCACTCTTATGATGAACAATTCATCCATCAAGATATATTACTTCAATATTGTAAATTTTTTTTTACAAATAATCAAGTGGTGGCCCATCATGTTTCTAAGACAACTTCTCATTAGCCTAATGGTCTTCCTCCTTTTAACGACAATGCAATTTCTCCCCGTAGCTTCTGATGAGCTTGCACCAACATCATCTTCAACATTAGAAGAGTTGGCAAAAATCTTAGGTTAGTAATAATTATTATTTATTTGTTTATAGTATTTGAAATAGCGTATGATCTAGCATTATTGTAGTTTTGATATTAAAACTAATGATAAATAATACTAAGTTCTACTAAATGTAGACCGTATAGGAAATATGTTACGTGAAGAGTTATCTTCAATTATTTTAATGCAAATCTAAAAGCTTGTTTCTTTTACTAATTTTGCTATATTAGACAATTGTTTTTATTACTTCATATGCTTGTTAAAATTTAGATCTTATTTCAAAATATTTTACTAACTTGAATTAATTTTGTCCTTTAACCATTGTTATCGAAGAGGCTATAGTAGGAGATGACATCAAATCATTCGGTATAAAACCCTTTATCATTCCTCCTCTACATAATCCTATGCACCCTATACACCTATAGTCTCATTGTCTTAATATTATAAATAATAAACTGTAATGCATTATGCGTTGTTATTATTTTACTTTGAGATAAACTAAAAATTATTAAAATATATGTTACTCTAATATTATCGATAAAATTAAAATGGTTAAATGTGAACTTGTAGAAAAGATAACCCAAATGAAATTTCAAATATTAACTTTAATCCATGATAAGCATTATTATAATAATCGGTTCTTTGTTTTCTTGAAAAAAGGTTAGATATAACTATTACCACATGAAATATAGTTATGTCATTATATTGCATAATTGTTCCAATATGATGTATTATTTATCAAAATTATTTAATTATAAAGTCTATTACTATAAATTGATAATTCGTGAGAGCGGGTTAGAGTTCCAATTTCCTCTACAAAAGCAGACCAACACACAAAATCCTCACTCCATTATATTATAACAATATTCTTTGCTCTTATATTTTAATGATGAATAACTTACATGATAGTTAAATGAAAAAATTTTAATTTTACGTCACTAGTTAGTAATGAGTTAAAACATTACTCTAAAAAGAAAGTATAAATATATTATTAGTTGCCCATGATAAACTAGCATTGGAACATTAAAATACAGTCATCTTGAACTTTAATGGTTATAATCTTTGAGTAGGCAAAACTAAAGTTTTGTAAAAATTTTAAACAATTGTGACATTTTAGATTTTTAGTATGTTTAACTTTTTAGTTCATCCTTTTAACAATACATTATTAAAATTTATCTTTTTTAGGATATGAGTAAAAGAATTAACATAAAAGCAAAGATAAATAATTGCAAATATTTTTAGGTTTACTATCCATAAATATAATAATGATAACATCATATTTTGATTTAAATTATCATGAGATAATCAATGTTTATTGTAAAATATTATTCTTCTGATATAAAATAATCAACAAAGGACTCGAACAAGTCAAGTTGATAATCAATACATCCGTATTTTAATATTTTTAACTTTTACGAAGAGGATCATCAACTATATTCCTGGACAAGATGAACAAGATATTTTTCAAATAAAAAATTATAATAGTGAGAATTTTCAATTCACATTTAGATTTTTACATATTATAAGAATACTAAATTGACCACATAAAAAACTAAGTTGGGTCTCTTTTCAAATAAGAATTTTATGCATGGAGAGTTTTACACCATTCTTTATATATTTCATCTCAAGAAGAGCATAACAAATTAAACTACTAAGGTATTAATTAGTAATTCACAAAGTAAACTTAAATTCCTCTCTTAGTTACTTTTATACACTTGAAAGATATGAAATAATTTTTTTAATTTAAATATTAATAGTGTTATATAAACTATAATTATCATATCAAAAGATGATAATATTCTTATAAAATATTTACTTTATGGATATAACAAGCATAGTTTATAAATTGTATGATGTCATGACTCTTTATTCAACTTTTATACATTTCACTTCTTCTATTTTATACATTATTAGATATTAAGGAATTTGCTATATATAACAAAGATTTCAGTTTGCATGAACAGTTTTAAAATAATATAGCCTTATGCATAAAATTCAATTGACCCTAATCTTTAAATTACCTCACTCTTGTGATGAATAATTCATCCATCTAAACATTACTTCAATAATGCAAAATTTATTTTTTTTTATGAATAATAGATATTTGGCTAAAATCTTATATTAGTAATAATATAGTTTCACTTGCTTATGATATTTGGAATAATATATGATCAAGAATTATGCTTATTTTGATGTTAAAACTTATGATTAATAACACAAAGTACACCTCAATGTGGACCATACATGTAAGTGGTTTGTGAAAATTTGTCCAGTTTTTTTAATGCTATCAGGATAGCTTTTTTTTAATTAATTATGCTATATTATTCAATATTTTAGATAATATCATATGATTATTAAAATTTAGATCTTCTTTCAAAATATTTTACTAACATGAATTACTTTTATTTTATAGCCATTGCTATTAAAGAGGCGATAGTTGGAGATGATATCAGATCTATGGATATTAAACCTTTAATCATACCTCCCTTTTATAATCCAATACACCTTACATCTCCTTGAGCTAATTTTTTTAATATCATAAAAAATAAATTTTAATGCATTATGCATTATCATTATCTTAATATGTGATAAATAAAAAATTATAAAATAAAAGTCTCTAATACTATCGATAAAATTCATATGGTTAGATGTCAACTTAAGGAAAAAATGAGTCAAATGAAATTATAAATATCAACTTTGAGAGATTGTCTATAATCATGACAAGTATTATTATATCAAAAAATGCTCTATTTCTATTTCTAGAAATAGAAATATCCAAGTTTATAAGAAAAGATGTTTTGACATCACTTTTACCATATGAAATCAAGTTATATCATTATGTTGCAAAAATTTTCCAACAAGATGGATATTTTTTTCAATATTATTCAATTATATAGTTTATTATTGTAAATGTGCAATTCTTGTAATAGGGGTAGATTTTTAATTTTCTCTACAAATATAAATCAATGTACATAACACTAACTCTATTAAAGTAAAATTATATTTCTAGCTACTAGGTTTTGATAATGAATAACTTAGTCACTAGTTAATTGAACAAATTTTGAGTTCATGTCACTAGTATGTACCAAGTCGAAATATTTCTATAAAAAGAAACTATCAATATATTATAAGTTACCTATAATAAAATAATCTTAGAGCATTAGAATTTGCTCATCTTAAAATTTAAGTGATTGTAATGTCAAAGTAGGCAAAACAAATATTTAAAATATTTTAATAAAATATCAAATTTGTCTTCTTAGATTTTGATTATGTTTGACTTTTTAGTTCACTCCTTTATATAATTGATTATTAAAATTCATTTGTTATTTAGCATAAGGGAAACAAATTAACATAAAATGAAATATATTTTTTTATAAATATTTCTAACTTTGCTATACAATCATGATAACATCATATTATGACTCAAATTATCATGATATACTTGATGTTTATGGAAATGTTTTATGCTTTTGATATAAAATAATGAACAAACATCTTGGATAAGTCAAATTGACAATAATTTCATCCACATTTTGATATTTTTAACCTATATGAAGAGGATCATCAACTAGGTTCATGGAGAAGGTGAACTAGATATTATTCAAATCATAATTTCTAAGAGTGAGAATTTTTGTATCATGTTTAGATTTTCAGAAATTACAAGAAAGTTGATCGTCAAAAATATTAAGTTGGTTCTATTTTCAAATAAGATTTCTATATGTGATGTTTAGAACCATGCCTCATGTAATTGATCCCAAAAAGAGCATAAAGTATTAGATGACTAAAGGATTACTAGCCAATTTACAAAAGAGATGCTTATTCCTCTCTCAATTATATTTATGCATTTGAAGGATATGGAATAGATTTTTTCCAACTTACCATACAACAATCTTAGAGTGTTACATAAAGTATAAGCATTATGTTAAAAGATGACATTATTTCTATAAAATATTTAATTAATAAATATAACAAGCATAGTATATAAGGTTACAATTCTTTATTTAATTTATATACACTTTACTTCTACCATGAGATATGTTATTGCATACAAAGAAATTTACAATATACAATGATGATTTCAGTTTCTAGACGACCATGGTCAATTTCAAAAAACTAAAACCTTATGCATAACATTTAATTGATCCTAATCTTTAAAGAAACTCACTCTTGTGATGAACAATTCATCCATCAAGATATATTACTTCAATATTGTAAATTTTTCTTACAAATAATCAAGTGTTAGCCCTATTGAATCTCGGATTTTGATGATGAAACCAATTGTAGTGTTGATCTAATATGCGTTTGAGTGACACAGGGCTAACATCGATTAGGAGAGGCAAATTGATTAAAGCAGGAGGAATTAGACGTTGGGTCGGAGTGAACATGTTAGAATATTGGACGTCGGGCCGGAGGAACGGTGGACGTGTCGATAGAAGGCTTCGGGCCGAGAATTCGGGCATTGGGTCGAGATTTCGGGTATCGGGCCTAGAAGAGCAAACATTGCGCTAAGGAGATCAGAGTTGTGGAGGTCAACATGCTGATTGGGCAAAAGCTGCAAAAGAGGCATCGAAGGATCGGACGAAGTACCTAAAGAACCAATGACATGCCAGACAATACATGATTAGTGTTTGTAATAATTTGCCTAGATCGAGTTAGGGTTTAGAATCTAATTGAGTCGGTTTAAAATATAATTAGACCAACTTAATTAGGAGCCAAATGGGCCCAAAATAGGGCTGTTTTGGGTCAAGAGAAAGGATCATTCAGTGACCCAAGTTTGGGCTATGTTGGGCCAAGTGAAAGGTCCAAACAGTGACCCAACAAGTGGCACCGTTGTGGCACAATTTCCGAGACTGTGTTAGGTGATGGTACCATCGGTCTGGGCGGTGGTACCACCGAGACACAGCCTCTGAGAGGCTGCAGGTGATGGTACTATCAGTTTGGGCAATGGTACCACCTAGCACAGCCTCCATCAGTTTGGGCAGTGGTACCACCTAGCACAGCCTCCCAAGTGATAGTACCACCCAATGACAGTGTTGCAGGCGGTGGTACTGCCAGGACTCGGGAAACCCGGGATGAGATGTTTTTAAGCTCCAAGTTTGAATCAACTTGAGGCCTATAAATACCTCTCTCATCCCAAGTTAATTTACACAAGTATTGAGAGTAAAAAAGAAAGAAAATGCTACTGCAATCTTGTGTGAACTCCTTTCAAAGGTCTAAGTGTTAGAATAGTTTGAGAGAGGAGTAAATGGGGGTGTAAGGGTTATCTCCTAAACCCGGTAAAAGGAGAATCGAGTTGTAAAAGGTGGTTGGTCTTCGCCTATTGAAAAAAGACCGATAGTGGATGCCGGTGGCCTCGACGGAAGAGGAATCGACGAAGTGGATATAGGTCACGACGATCGAACCACTATAAAATCTGGTTTGCATTTACTTCCTACAAATTTACATTAACTACAAACTGCCTTCAATACGCTCTTACTACGCTTCCAACTTAAGCATTTCTGAGTTTGGTTTTTATCGTACGAAAACCAATTGGTATCAGAGCCTCGTTTCTAACATTTGGTATTAAAGCCTCGTTTTCTCATTTGGTTTAACACCCAATGAGAAATGGCACTTTTCGGCTTTTAAGAGGGTCATTCTCTCATTCGTCCTCTCTTGTTCAATGGGATCGACTACACATATTGAAAAACTCAAATGAGAGTTTTTTTGCTTTCATTGAATCTCGATTTATGGCATATAGTCGAATTTGATTTTCAAAGGTATTCTCTTCCAATGAACTATTGGAATGATTTAAAGAAGAAGACTTTTTCTCTAAATGCAACGACTATGAATGCCTTGTTTTGCGCCTTAGATAAAACTGAGTTTAATCAGGTTTCTACTTACAAAATGACTTTTGATATTTGGCACATTCTTGAAATCACACACAAAAGCATAAGTAGGGTAAAAGATTCTAAAGTTAATAGTTTGATGTATGATTTCAAGTTGTCTCATATGAAACCAAGCAAAACTATTGTTGACATGTACACCCGTTTTACGGATATCGTCAATAGTTTAAAAGTACTTGGTAAAAGTTTTTTGAATTTTGAACTTGTTAATAAAGTTTTACGTTCACTTTCTAAAAATTGGGATTCTAAAGTAACGGCAATATAAGAATATAAGAACTTGAACTATTTTCTCATTAAAGAACTGATTGGGTCTTTAATGACCTATGAAATGAATTGCATGGAATAAAATGAACTTGAGAACAACCTTCCAAAGAATATGAAGGATTTTGCACTTCGAACAAAAGAATACCTCTTGAGTAATGACTAAAGTGATGACCTTGAACACCTCACAATGAAGTTTAAAAAATTCTTAAAACAAGAATCAAAAAATAAAAATAAACTTAAAAAGAATACAATTACTTACTATGAACGCAAGAAGAAGGAAGCACATTGGGACGAATCAAGCTCATCCAAAGACGAAAAGAAAATCAACAAAGGTGAGGTGACAAACTACTCCTTAATGGCTTTCGACGATGAGATAATCAAAATGCCCTTAGTTTACTTTGAAATTACTTAATATTTTTCATGAATTGTTTCTAATTTAGTTAAGAAAATTATATAAATTATTTTTGAATTGCATGTTTAATGATGTAATGAAAATGCAAAAATAAAATGGGATCATGCTTACCTTTCTAGTGATCATAAAAATTGCAAGATAAACAAACAAATTATTTTTGATTAAATATGCCTTATGAAATCATGCTTGATGTTTTAATGATGAAATAATGTAATAATGAATTGAAATCATGCTTGATGAATTTATCTTTCGAAATTATGCATGATGATTCTTGCGATTATGGATTATCGATTTTTACCATAATGAAAGTGGCTTTTTCGATTTTAAAAATGATGCATGCTTTGATTTGGCATAAATGACAAAGGCATGCTTATATGGAATAATGTAAGTATCATGCTTGATAATTTTATATTTAATTATACATGATGATTTAAAGTAATGATGATTTTTGGATAATTTATGGGTTATTGATCTTGATGATTTCTATGATGAGATTTGCTCTCTCGATTTTAAACTATAATGCATGGTTTTTAGCAAAAGAAATTCTTGATTAAAAATACATTGCTATAACAAACATGATAATTTTGATTAAAAATGCTTCATGTTTAATGAAATCATGCTTAATGATTTAATGATGCATAATGATGAAAACATTAAAAGTTTCAGTTCCATACATGATGATATTATTCTATGCATGAGATTTTGAAGTTATACATAATGATTTTTGTGATTTATTGATCTTGATGATTTTTATGATAAATCTATGTATGTCCTTTTGAATCTCTTGAAAAATGATTTTGATTTGAATGACTTTTATCCAATTCTTCCACATATTCTTGAGATTTATGAATCAAAATCTCATATCTCCTATGTTTCCTTTTACTATTTACTAAAGAGGAGATCTATAAAACTAACCATGATCTTGATAACTATGTTTTAAAACTTTATGAAAATCAAGATCGTTCATCATGACTTCTTGCGTTTTATTAAAGAAATTATTTATCAAAATGAATCATGATCTCATCTTTCATGATATGATTGTTCTTTGTATTCATGAAGTATATCTTATCACCAAAATATTCTTGTTATTCTTCATGTGATAATTTAAAAGTTGATGAAAAGGGAAATGAATTGTACCATGATATTTTTATTCCCCTCTCTTTGCCTATGACAAAGAGGGAGAAAATTAATGATAAATGTTCGGTATCATGATCAAAATGTTGATAAATGCTTAAATTTTTTTTAAAATCTTAGTATCATGTATGAAATGGTCATAATGATGATTTATTTATTTATTTATTTTTATATCATGCATGAAAAATGATATGTAAGTTATTAAAATTATACATGTTTTAATTTGAAAATATAATGATATACAAATAAGATTGATACTTTACCTTTGTTTGGAAATTGTTGTAAAGGGAAAAGAATTACAAAATTATATTCTTCCCCTCTTTTTGCCAATGAGAAAGGGGGAGAAATATTGTTAGCTCAAACATTGCAAAGGAAGTAAAAATTCGCTAGCTTGCAAATTGCATGGAGAAAGAAGTGCTAACTTGCATATCTAGCAAAATTTACGAACTTGCATATTTCAAGAAGCAAGAGTTGCTTTCTTGAACATCTCAAAATTGCTATCTTGTATGGTTTAAAATGTTGTAAAATTCACTAGCTTGCATAATGATAAAACTGGAAATTATGTTTATGCAATGATTTGAATTTGTTTGTCTAAAACACTTGATAATTGAACTTATCCTTTCTGTTGATGACAAAGGGGGAGAAGTATGTTGATGTTATGCATGATTTTATCATGACATGTTGCTTGGATTTTTGAATCCAAGAGTTCTATCAATATGCCATATTGACAGGGGGAGTTTGTTTAAACTCCGGGAGTTTGGTTAACTCCGTCATCAATTGGTTGTCATCATCAAAAAGAGGGAGATTGTTGAATCTCAGATTTTGATGATGAAACCAATTGTAGTGTTGATCTAATATGCGTTTGAGTGATGCAGGGCTAACGTCGATCAGGAGAGGTAAATTGATTAAAGCAGGAGGAATCGGATGTTGGGCCGGAGTGAATATGTCAGAATATTGGATGTCGGGTCGGAGGAATGGTCGACGTGTTGGCATAAGGCTTCGGGCCGAGAATTCGGGCATGGGGCCTAGAAGAGCGGACATTGCACCAAAGAGATCGGAGTTGCAGAGGTTAACATGCCGATTAGGCAAAAGCCACAAAAGAGGACGATACGTCGAAGGATCGGACGAAGCGTCGAAAGAACCTATGACATGCCAGACAACACATGATTAGTGCTTATAATAATTTGCCTAGATCGAGTTAGGGTTTAAAGTCTAATTGAATCAGTTTAGAATGTAATTAGACCAACTCAATTATGGGCCAATTGGACCCAAAATAGGGCTATTTTGGGCCAAGAGAACGACTCATTCAATGACCCAAGTTTGGGCTATGTTGGGCTAAGTGGAAGGCCCAAACAATGACTCAACAAGTGGCACCGTCATGGCATAGTCTCCGAGAAACAACCTCCAAGAGGCTACAGGCGGTGGTACCACCCAGCACATCATCCCAAGTAGTAGTACCACTCAGTGGCAGTGCTGCAGGCTATGGTACCGCCCAGCACAGGCGATGGTACTGCTAGGACTCAAGAAACCCGGGATGAGATGTTTTTAGGCTCCAAGTTTAAATTAACTTGAGGCCTATAAATATCTCTCTCATCCTTGGTTAACTTACACAAGTGTTGAGGGTAAAAAAGAAAGAAAATGCTGCTGCAATCTTGTGTGAACTCCTCTCAAAGTTCTAAGTATTAGAATAGTTTGAGAGAGAAGTAAGTGGGGGTGTAAGGGTTATCTCCTAAACCTAGTAAAAGGAGAATCGAGTTGTAAAAGGTGGTTGGGCTTCACCTATTGAAGAAAGACCGATAGTGGATGCCGGTGGCCTCGACTGAAGAGGAATCGACGAAGTGGATGTAGGTCACGATGACTAAACCACTATAAAATCTGGTTTGCATTTACTTCATGCAATTTACATTAATTGCAAACTGCCTTCAATACGCTCTTATTACCTTTTCAAATTAAACATTTATGAGTTCGGTTTTTATCATACGAAAAGATTTTCGAAACCGACGAAATTTTACCACTGCACAAATTAAACCCCCCCCCCCCCCCCCCCCCCCTCTTAGTGCCGACTAGTTCCTAATAAGTCCATCATGTTTCTAAGACAACTTCTCATTAGCCTGATGCTCTTCCTCCTCTTAACAATAATGTAATTTTTTCCGATAGCATTTGATGAGCTTGCTCCAACATCATTTTCAGCATTAGAAGAGTTGACAAAAATCTTAGGCTAGTAATAATTATTATTTATTTGTTTATAGTATTTAAAATAGCATATGATCTAGCATTATGATAGTTTTGATATTAAAACTAATGATAAATAACACCGAGTTCTACTAAATGTAGACTATATAGGATATATGTGACGTGAAGAGTTATCTTCAATTCTTTTCGTGCAAATCTAAAAGCTTGTTTCATTTACTAATTTTGCTATATTAGACAATAGTTTTTATTGCTTCGTATGCTTGTTAAAATTTAGATCTTGTTTTAAAATATTTTACCAACTTGAATTAATTTTGTTCTTTAGCTATTGCTATCAAAGTGGCTATAGTTAGAGATGACATCAAATCATTCGATATAAAACCTTTTATTATTCCTCCTCTATATAATCCTATACACCCTATACACCTATAGGCTCATTGTCTTAATATCATAAATAATAAACTGTAATGCATTATGCGTTATCATTATTTTATTTCGAGATGAACTAAAAATTATTAAAATACATGTCTCTCTAATATTATCAATAAAATTAAAATGGTTAAATGTGAACTTGTAGAAAAGATAACCCACGTGAAATTTCAAATATTAACTTTCATCCATGATAAGCATTATTATAACAATCGGTTTTATGTTTTCTTGAAAAGAAGGTTGGATATAACTATTACCACATTAAATATAGTTATGTCATTTTATTGCATAATTGTTCCAATATGATGTATTGTTTCTCAATATTATTTAATTATATAGTCTATTACCATAAATTGACAATTCATGATAGCGAGTTAGAGTTCCAATTTCCACTACAAAAGTAGACCAACACACAAAATCCTCACTCCATTATATTATAACAATTTTCTTAGCTCTTATAATTTAATGATAAATAAATTATATGATAGTTAAATAAAAAAATTTTAATTTCAAGTCACTAGTTGGTAATGATTTGAAACATTTCTATAAAAAGAAAGTATAAATACCTTATTAGTTGCCCATGATAAACTAGCATTGGACCATTAAAATACACTCATCCTGAACTTTAAGTGGTTATAATCTTAGAGTAGGCAAAACTAAAGTTTTGTAAATTTTTTATACAATTGTGACATTTTAGATTTTTAATATGTTTGACTTTTTAGTTCACTTCTTTTAACAATACATTATTAAAATTTATCTTTTTTAGGATATGAGTAAAAGAATTAATATAAAAGCAAAGATAAATAATTGTAAATATTTTTAGGTTTACTATCCATAAATACAATAATGATAACATCATCTTTTGATTTAAATTATCATGAGATAATATATGTTTATTGTAAAATATTATTCTTCTGATATAAAATAATCAACAAAGGATTTGAACAAGTCAAGTTGACAATCAATATATCCATATTTTAATATTTTTAACTTATACAAAGAGGATCATCAACTATATTCTTAGACAAGGTGAACAAGATATTATTCAAATAAAAAATTATAATAGTGAGAATTTTTAATCCACATTTAGATTTTCACATATTACAAGAATACTAAATTGATCACATAAAAAACTAAGTTGGGTCTATTATACGTGGAGAGTTTTACACCATGCTTTATTAACTAAATCTCAAGAAGAGCATAACATATTAAACAACTAAGGTATTAATTAGTGATTCATAAAGTAAATTCTAATTCCTCTCTTAGTTACTTTTATGCAATTGAAAGATATGAAATATTTTTTTAAATTAAAATCTTAATAGTGCTATATAAAGTATAAGTATCATGTCAAAAGATGATAATATTCTTATAAAATATTTACTTTATGGATATAACAAGCATGGTATATAAATTATATGATGTCATAATTCTTTATTCAACTTTTATACATTTCACTTTTTTCATTTTATATATTATTAGATACTAAGGAAGTTGCTATATACAATGAAGATTTCAGTTTGCATAGACAGTTTTAAAATAATATAGCCTTATGCATAAAATTCAATTGACCCTAATCTTTATATTACCTCACTCTTGTGATGAATAACTCATCCATCTAGACATTCCTTCAATAATACAAAATTTATTTTTTCTACGAATGATCAAATGTTAGTCCATCACGTTTCGAAGTCAACTTCTTATTGGCCTAACGATATTCCTTCTCTTAACGACAATGTATTTTTTTGTACTAGCATATAGAGAGATTGCTCCAACATCATCTTGAGAATTAGAATAGTTTGCTAAAATATTATATTAGTAATAATATAGTTTCACTTGCTTATGATATTTGGAATAATATACGATCAAGCATTTTGCTTGTTTCGATGTTAAAACTTATGATTAATAACACCAAGTTCACCTCAATGTGGACTATATAGATAAGAGGTTTGTGAAAATTTATCTTTTTTTTTTAATTCCATCAAGATAGCTTTTTTATTAATTTTGTTATATTATTCAACATTTTAGATAATATCGTATGATTATCAAAATTTAGATCTTCTTTCAAAATATTTTACTAACATGAATTACTTTTATTTTTTAGCCATTGCTATCAAAGTGGTAATAGTTGGAGATGAGATCAGATCTATTGATATTAATCTTTTAATCATACATCCCCTTTATAATCTAATACACCTTACATCTCCTTAAGCTAATTTTTTTAATATCATAAAAAATAAATTGTAATGCATTATGCATTATCATTATCTTAATATGTGATGAATAAAAATAATAAAATAAAAGTCTTTAATACTATCGATAAAATTGATATGGTTAAATGTCAACTTGAGAAAAAAATGACTCAAATGAAATTAAAGTTATCAACTTTGAGCAATTATAGATTGTCCATAATCATGACAAGTATTATTATATTAAATAATACTATTTTTCTATTTCTAGAAATAGAAACATCCAAGTTTATAAGAAAAAAAGTTTTGACATCACTATTACCACATGAAATCAAGTTATATCATTATGTTGCAGAAATTGATGACATTAATAACATTAACTATTCACAAGTTTACCTTCTTAATAGGTTCCCAATGAAGATCATTAATGACCTATGAAATGACGTGCAAGGCACATGATAAAGTTGATATTCACAACTTAAAATTTATTTTCATGAATTATATATCTTCTCACCAAGTTAATTTTTCTTGATATATTTAATGTGATGATTTAAAAAATGATATAATGGGAAAAGTTTTGCACTATTGTAATCATCCATTCTTTTTGACAATGATAAAGGGGGAGAAAGTATTACTAGCTTGCACATTTGAAGGAGAAAAACTTGCTAGGAAGCAAAATTGCTAGCTTGTACTTCTCAAAAGAGAAGAAAGAACTTGCTATCTTGAACATCACTAAGAATTGCTAGCTTGCAATCTTAAAAGAAGCAAAAGTGCTATCTTACCTATCTCAAGAAACAAAACTTACAAACTTGTATATCTAAAAATAAAAGTTAAATCTACAAACTTGCATAACTCAAAATTGATACAAGCTTGTATATTGTAAAACTTACATATCTCAAAAACTTGTTAGATACACTTCTTCTTTTTGTTGATAACAAATGAGGAGAAGTAATAATGATGATTTGAATCATGTGTGGTATGATTTATTTTGATATTTTAAAATATTGTATGATTTTCTAAATTTAAAGGTTCTATCAATATGGCATATTGATAGGGGGAGTTAAGGTTAACTTCGTCATCAATTGGTTATCATCATTGATTGTTGAATCTTGGATTTTGATGGTAAAACCAATCGATAATGTTATGATTTAATCTATGTTTTGAGTGACATAGGAGTAGTTTCGATCAGGAGAGGCAAATTGATTAAAGTAGGAAGAATAAGAAGTTGGGCCGTAATTAAACATGTCGGAAGATTAGATGTCGGACCAGAGAAATAGTCGACGTGTTGGCAAAAGGCTTCGTGCCATGAGTTCAAGCATTAGGCTGAAGGATCAAGCATTGCACCAAGGAGATTGAAAGTTGTGGGTGTCAACATGTCGATTGGGCAATACGCTAAAGGAGAGGACGATGCGTAGAAGGAGAGGACGAAGCGCTGGAAGAACTAATGACATGCCGGACAATAGATGATTCGTGCTTTATAATAATTTGTTTAGATTGAGTTAGTTTAGGCCATAATTGAGTTGGTTTCGAGTGTAACAATTCCAAATCAATTAAGGGCCTATTGGACCTGAGTTGAGACTATTTTTGACCAAGTAGAAAGCTCATTTGATCACCTAAGGTTAGGTGGAACTATCCATGAGCTAGAAAAGTCAAGAGCACACTTTTTCATGTTATCAAGTGGTGGTATCGCCAGACTAGGTAGTGGTATCGCCTAGTGTCAGACTAGTAAGCGGTGGTACCACCCAATACTAGCGGTGGTACCATCAGTACCCTAAAAACCCGATGATTTAAATTTTGACTCTAAGTTTTGAAGCTATTTGGGTCTATAAATACCCCACAAATTCTTGCTTGGAAGACACATGAAAATAGAGCAAAAATTATATGATTCCAAGGTTGTAAACTCTTAAAGTGTAGAGTCTCTTCTCCTAGAACTAAGTGATAGTCCTAAGAAAGGTGTATGAGGGAACACTTGTAAAAGAGGGGTGTAAAGGTTCTCTCTTAAACTTGTGAAAAGGAGAAAGAGTGTAAGGGTAGTTGCTCTTTGCTCATTGGAAAGAAGATCGATAGTGGATTCCGGTGGCCTCTAGTGAAAGGGAATTGGGAGTGGACATAGGTCACGATGACTGAACCACTATAAATCGGTTTGCATTTACTTTAAGCTCTTTACTTTCATTGCAAACTGCTTTACTCCCTCATTACTTTAGCTGCACACTCTTACGAACGTTTTCAAAATTAAACACTCATTGATACGCTTTTATCGTATGAAGATTTTCGACTCGACGTAATTTTTACGTATGCACTAATTCCACCACCTCCCCCCCCTCCCCCCCCCCCCCCCCCTCCTTAGTGTCGACTCGATCCTAACATAGGCATAGTGTTGTCAGGCCCGTACGGTTTCTCCTCGAGTCTCGCTCTAATCGAATTCTCTTGGAGAACTCTTTTTCTCTCAATCCGAATGACCTTGGCCAAGGATTTGTTTGAGTAAGAACACATAGGATATTCCTCTCATGATACCGAGAGCCGATGATCCTCTATCGACACTTAATAACCCTCATAAGGTTGGCTGCCACTCCCAATAATCGGTTGTACTAGATTTGAAACTTCCAAACCTATAAGTCTAGTATTAAAGAGTGGAGTACTCATATAGGACATCCTTGGTATCTTAAGTCTAAGGACCAGATACACTATTGGGACTACGTAATTACTGTGTGACAATAAGGCATCATCAACCATCCAATATTCCATGAGCGGATCAATCTGTGAACTCATTCTCCAATGAGCACCTGCACTGTATCTTCAATATCCCAACATGAGTAGCTATGAGACTAGCTGCCTCCATCATATGGACGGGTATACAGCACACTAGTATGTCCGGTTATCTCGATGTCCTTCTTGAGTAACTTATGACCGGGATTATTTAGGATCTATGTTTAAAGGTGAATTAGTCTCATTATCATGATCTCATCACGATTCGATTCTCATTGCATAGATCCATGGACATCACAATGTATATATATTCATGTAATAAATAATATAAATTGATAAAATATCAAATAATATAATAAGCAAAAAGAGTACGTGTTATCACTTATGTGATTGGCTTATAGGACACCTAGGACACATGTCAATCACCTATGTGTCTGATCTCCATCAGACCTCTATGACGCTCAAAGATGATTTAAGACAATGGCTTCATCAGTGGATTTGCGATGTTATCTTCGAATGGAACTCTTTCCACTACTACATTTCTTCGGGCAACAATCTCTCTTATCATGTGGAACCTCCTCAGAACATGCTTCGACTTCTGATGAGATGGGTTCCTTTGTTTGAGCAATCACCTAGTTATTATCGCAATATAAGGGAATAAGCTCCTCATTGCCCGACACGACTCCCAAAATCTATGATGAACTTCTTCATTCAAACTCTCTCCTTTGCTGCCTCTACTACAGCAATGTACTCTGCCTCTATAGTCGAGTAAACAATAGTATCTTACTTAGAACTCTTTCAGCATACTACTCCTCGATTCAGGGTGTACACATATCCTGAATTCGACTTACTATTATTGACATCGAACTAGAAACTTGAGTCTGTATAGCCTTCAACCCTGAGGCTACTACCTCTATATACCAGTAAAAGATCCTTAGTCCTTCTCAAGTACTTAAGGATACACTTTGCTGTTTTCCAATGCACCAAGCCAGGATCTGCCTGATACCTACTCGTGACACTTAGAGCATGCACTATATCAGGCCTAGTATATAGCATATCATACATGATACCCCCTATCGTTGAGGCATAGGGTATCATATCCATATCTGTCCTTTTATTAGGAGTATTTAGGGATATACTCCTAGAAAGTGATATTTTATGTCTCATCAGTATGAGACCTCTCTTGGGATTTTTCATGTCAAACCTTTTGACAATGGTGTCTATGTACCTAGATTGGGACAAGCCAAGCATCCTTTTAGATTTATCTCTATAGATCCATATCCCCAATATGTAGGATGCTTTCCCTAAGTCTTTCATGGAGAAGTGTCTAGATATCCAAGTCTTTACTTTAGAGAGCATTTCTACATCATTCCCAATGATTAGGATGTCATCCACACAAAGTACCAAAAAGGTGATAATGCTCCCACTCACCTTCCTATACACACAAGGCTCATCTTCGTTCTTAATGAAGTCATAAGATCTAATCGCCTCATCAAATCTTATGTTCCAACTTTGGGAAGCTTGCTTTAGTCCATAGATGAACCTAAGCAACCTACACACTTTATCTGGACTATCACTGGACACGAATCCCTCAAGCTGTATTATATACACCTCCTCCTTGAGGTTCCCATAAAGAAACGCGGTTTTCACATCCATCTGCTAAATCTCATAATCATAGTATGTTGCAATAGCCAATAGAATTCGGATTAATTTTAGCATAGCTACAGGTCAGAAGGTTTCGTCATAGTAAACACCTTGCCTATCTTGTAATCTCAAGATAGAAGGTGAGAAGGTTGAGGATGAAGGAAGTCAATTGTCATAAGCATGCTATCTTGCAATCTCAAGCAAAAGTGCTATCTTGTTTATCTCAAGAAACAAAACTTACAACTTGCACATTGCAAAACTTGCAACTTGCTAGTTTGCACACTTCAACAAGAAAGTTGTCTTGCATTTACTTTCGAAATTTTGCTAGCTTGTATGTTGTAAACTTGCTATCATAGGAGGTGGCAACCAAAAGAAGCTCTAGCCTATGAACCTTTGGTTTCCTCAATTTATAGATGCCCCTATCAACTTAACCTCAATGGATCCTGCCCTATTGAGTATTGGATCTTCATCCAACTACCCAAGCATCTTAGATTAGTGGATCTCTATCCAATAATCTCTTATTAGCTCTTATTAGATCTCATCCATAGGACCCAATAATTCAGGAGCTTATTAGATATCCAATAAGATAGGGGCTCCAGGGGATATCTCATATTCGAACCTTTACTCGTCGTAACGCCCCAATAAGATAGGAGCTCCAGGGGATATTTCATATCCGAACCTCTACTCGTCTTAACACCTACCATATGTATGTGACCCTCTAGGTCCAATATCGAGCTGGCCGTAAGTCATACCTGTCAGAACTCCTTTTGGCTTAGTGAATTATTATCTCCATAATAATTCACTCGACTCATCGACTACAAACGTACTAGGCCACTACACCGTAATTCCAAGACGATACAAGGAAATCCAATCCTTTGGACCAATATGTCCTAGTTACTGTGTATCTATAGTATCTCATCCATCTAATATCCTAGACCAAGAACTTTGAAGTGGACTTCTTAGAATCAATATCACTTACCATGTCTATATCTGTGTACCTCTCTAGCACAGGTTCATCATTTCCAAAATATAAACATAATCTGGAAGTACCTCTTAAATATCTTAATATCTATTTCACTAATGCCCAGTATTTCTTATCAGAATTAGAGAAAAATTGGCTAACAACTCCAACTACATGCGCTATATATGGCCTAGTACAAACCATAGCATACATCAAACTATCTACCACAAATGAGTAAGGCACGTTGGATATTTCTTCTTTTTCTTTCTCATTTGTAGGATATTTTTTTGAACTAAGCTTGAAATAACCTACAAGTAGAGAACAAGCTACTTTGGCTTTACTCATGTTGAATCTTTTATGAACCTTTTTAATATAGGTCTCCTGAGATAGTCAAAGACTTACTTAGCTCTCTTTTATGGTAAAAGACTTACTTAGCTCTCTTTTAAGCTTCTCAATTTTACTAGTATCATGGCTGACAATTAACATATCATCAACATATTGTAGGAGAACATTAAAATCATTATTTGAAAACTTCCTTATAAACACAATAATCAGATGTGGTTCTATTATACCCTTGGCTCATTATAAAAGAATCAAACTTTTTATACCACTGTCTCGGTGCTTGTTTGAGTCCATATAAGCTCTTCCTAAGCTTGCACACTAGATTTTCTTTTCCCTTGATTTTGAAATCTTATGGTTGCTCTATGTAAATTTCTTCTCCTAAGTCACTATGAAGAAATATAGTTTTTACATCAAGTTACTTAACTTATAAATTCAAACGGGCAGCCAAACCAAGAATAACTAGGATAAAGGATATTTTCACTATAAGAGAAAATATTTTTTCAAAGTCAATACCTTCTGAGTGAATCCTTTTACAACTAATCATACCTTGTGGCTTTGTTATAAGCTATTACTTTTAGTCTTCAATTTGTAAACCAATTTATTTTTTAGAGTTTTTTTCCCTTTAGTTAACTTTACCAAGTCATAGGTGTGATTCTCAAGTAAAGATCTTATTTCTTCTTGCATGGCTTTAACTCACTCATTCTTATGCTCATGTAGAATAGCTTCTTAGTAAGTTTCTGACTCTCCCCCGTCAGTAAACATAATATACTCATGTGGAAGATATCTTATAGATAGTTGTCGCTCTTTTATGGATCTTCTCAATGGAATCTCAATTGGTGGTGGAGGTGCTTGCTCAAATTATTCAGTTGGTTCAACATCATCAACTGTAGGAGCATCATCACTGATATTCTCATCACAATCTTCTTGTCCATCTTTCCCATGATCATCATGAACTATAGGTGGAGGGACTGGACCCAAATTCTAAGGAATATAAATAGAGGTTTTTGGCTTCTCAACATTGTCACCATCATCAGTCTTTAAGAAACACAATATTTTTTGCTTCTAATAATCTTCTTGTTTACTAGATCTTATAATTTATACCCAAACTCTTTATGACCATACCCTAAGAAAATACATGTTTTTGTCTTATTATCAAGTTTGGACATCTCATCTTTGGGAATGTGAACAAATGTTTTGCACTCAAAGACCCCCAAGTGATCATAAGATTTTTTTTAAATATACTCTCTTTGGAGTATCACCTTTTAAAGGAATTGATAGAGAAAGATTTATCAAGTCAATTGTAGTTCTCAAAGCCTCCCCCAAAATGACTTAGGTAACTTGGCATAGGAAAGCATACGCCTAATCCTTTCTTCAATGGTTTTGTTCATCCTTTCTACCACACCATTTTGTTGAGGAGTTTTAGGAACTATTTTCTCAAGTATGATACCATGAAACCTGCAATAATACTTAAAAGGACCCCTGTACTCGCTACCATATATGCTCGAACACACTTTAGCTTTCTACCAGTTTCTCTTTCAGCACTAACATGAAACTCTTTGAAAACATCGAGTATCTGGTGTTTAGATTTCACCTTAAAGCAAAAGCCTAAACTTTTTTAGAATGATTATCAATAAAAGTAACAAAATAAATAGCACCTCCAAGAGTTCTAGTTTGTATAGTATAGATATCAATGTGAATCAAATCAATAACATTTTATCTTCTAGATGACGGATATGTATGAAAAGTAACTCTTTGTGTTTTTCTAACTACGTAATGATCATAAGATTTAAGAAATGTACCTTGTAAGTCTAGTAAGAACTGCTTTCTAGTAAGAGTTTGAAGTCTCTTCTCACTGATATAACTAAGTCTTTTATGCCAAAGATACATGCTTTCACCCTTTTGAATTGCATTAATCTCTCCTTTATATAGCTTAGCTTCTATGACATAAAAAGAGTTTAGCTTCTTTCCTCTCGCCACAATTAGAGAATTTTTTATGAGCTTCCATTTGCTTTCATCAAAATAGTATATAAATCCCTCATCATCAAGTATATCTGCAGATATCAAGTTAAGACGAATATCTAGAATATATCTAACATCTTTGAGTATCAATTTGCTCCCGGGTCTCCAAGCAAATATCTTCAATACCCACAATCTTAGATGTACCACTATTTCTCATTCTAACATTGTCAAAATCACCAACAGTGTAAGATTTAAAGAAATCACTATAAGAAATAATATGAAATGAAGCACCATGGTCAATTACCCAATTACTGTCCTAAGCTACAAGACTAACACATCCGTCATCACAAATAATAACGATATCACCTTCAATAGCAATTGTATTTGTCTCTTTCTTATTTTTTTTTCTTTTATTATATTCTCGCTTCCAAAACCTACATCTTTCTTCATGTGACCTGACTTGTTATAATAGAAATATTTAATATCTCTTTTAGACTTGGATCTTCCTCAATAACCATGTGGATTTCTACTATGACTTCTTCAATTTCTTTCTTATTTTTCAATAACAAGTGCACCAGAAGAATATTCTCCTTATTTTTTCCTTTTGACATTTTTATTTAGCAAATTATCTTTAATCATGTCTATGGTTAGAGTCCCCTTTGGTGTAGAATTACAAATTGTCATTATATACGTTTCCCAACTCTCCGGTAAAGAGCTGAGAAGTAACAATCCTTGTATCTCATCATCTATATTTATTTTCATAGCAATCAACTTGTTTACAAGACTTTAAAACAGATTTATGTGCTCAATAATGTTACCACCATCTTTAAACTTTAAATTAACAAGTCTTCGGAGGAGAGAAATTCTATTTCCCACTATCTTTTTTACTAAGAGATTTTCTAACCTTTGTCGAACAACATCAGCACTGGTTTCATCAAAAATATTCTCATGTTAATTTATATTCATCTATCTTCTAATATAGACAATAGCTTTTCTATGTTGAAGCTTTCATTCCTCATCTTCCATAATAGAAGATTTTTCTTTAACTTTGATGGGTTTATACAAATCTTTACAATAGAGCAAATCTTCAATTATATGCCTCCAAGTAGAATAATTTGATAAGTTTAATTTAATCATACCGTTTGACTCTTCCATTTCAATCACATAAGAAAAATTAACACCAAAGAACCTGACTCTGATACCACTTGTTGGGAAAAATTATTAGAGTGGAATAATTATTTTCCGTCTTAGTGTATCAAAATGAGATTCCTCACTAAAATACCGACTTGTTACCAAAAGTAAATATTGACTAGAGTAGCATAACAATATAACAATGAATCAATCACAAAGTGAGATACCGAATTTTTATGTGAAAAACCTAATGCAGGAAAAACTACGGAATCATAATCCACTTCAAACTTCAATTATCACCAATAATGATAATAAGTTTACACTAAGTCTTCTTCAAAATAACTAGAGGATCATAATAATATCAATAACACATATCTTCGCTCAACAATAACATATCATCATCACCATAGATGGATTTTATAAAAAAAAATTTATGTCTTATCAAGTGAATATAGCAGAAATGTAGAGCTTATTGTAATGATTCTTCACATAAAATTTAGCTTATTGATTATCTAACAAAATTCTCAAAACCTTAATTTTCTCTTTTCTCTTCTCTCTTTGTTCTCTATGTTGTCATAGTTTCTTTTCACCGTTTGTTCATGCACCCCTAGTTGTGCACATCTCCACTGTTTTTTTTTTTTTTAATAAATCAGATTTGAGCTCAATGCTCAAATCAATCGTCCAAGCTCACCTATGAGCTGAATCCAAGAATTACATGCTGAAAATTCATAATTAATCAGCTATTCATTCATGCAACTTGAGCTTAAACTTTTGGGATACATGGTGCAAGCCATGTTTGATCCAAGTTATTGAGGTATTGGATGTAGGATATTAGGTCATCAAACGAAATCACTTGGAGGGAATTGACTTCTCTCCATCATTTTGAAACCTCCGATGTGAACTTCATGACACACTAGGAGACAGACACGAAGAGCATCACTGACGAGTCAGGAGAGTACCGAGTTGGTGGTCTTTATATCATTTATTTTTTTTACTCACTCGTTTAGCTCTGATGGCATGTTAAAATCGATTATGAGCCTTAATCAAATGGATCAGAATTAACATATATCAAACTTATTATATATGTGACTCATTCCATCCCTAGTAAATATGTGGTTATTTTCTTAATCTCTTTCGATCTTTATTTTACACATAAATATTTATTTTATAATAAAATATAGTATCATAATTTTATATGACACAATCATTTATAATCTGATTCAAGAAGTGATAAAGAATAAAATCAACCACAAACAAATTCTAACAAAATTGCCATATGAAAGCCGATTTGACTAATCCTCTAATCCTATCCAAAGAAAATTTCATCTTAAATTAATTCAAATATAATATTATATCTTCGACAAATATTTAGAGTCCTAATCATGGTTGGCTTCAGCTTTGACAAGATCCAATCAAGCAAATGAAACTGAAGCTTGATTTGGAGGATGTGTCATCCACTCTTGGTTGGTGTGATCTGACCCCTTCTTGTAAGAACATGAAGATATTGGTATGTGGCAAATTTAGAAGACAAATGATGAGTACAAAGATTATGTAAAGATATGGCAGGTATGCTCACAAACAAGGTTTTGGACATCCTAATCAATGTGAAGGGCTTTGCTTTGAGTCAAATCTTCATTTTTTTGTTTTTTTATGGCTGAATGTGACAGATTTATTGAACATAGAATGGTGAAATAAATTGGAGGGGGAGACTGCTATAAAATAGAGACAGAGAAGTCAAAGGTCAATGTTAGAATATAATTACAAATGTAGCCTTACTAAGAAATCAGCATTATTCTCTCTTCTTTTTGGTTGCTTTTGAAGAAAAAATACTGGAGAATAAAAATAAAAAATATGATAAATGCATATTTAATTTTGATGTCGAGCTTTGAGGACAACAACAGACGATAATGATGATGGGACTGTGAAGGGACGAGGAATCACATGGAGAGGCAGACAACCAACGATGAGGTTGAGATGGGACATGACGCGATTAGGAACAGCCGACAATAAAAGCTCTACTAGCTTGCTGATGGTGGAATGAGAAGAACCACTCTAAAAAGAAGAAGAGTTTAAAACAGAGAAGGACAGATGAGGTGAAGAAGGGATAATTTTATATATATAAATATATAGGGAGAGAGAGAGAGAGAGAAGATGATTAAAGGGAGAAGGAGAGAGAGTAGAAAGGTTGTTAATTTCCATTTTGTCCAATCAAATCCAAAGGGCTTAGATAATTTGTTTGTTTTTGAGATAACTCCATGGATGATATCTTTCCACACACAAGAATTGGGTTGTCACTTTGCTGTTCTGCTTGGATCAACATGAAGAAAATAGCTGCCAGAGGGCAAATCCTTCTCCTGCTGCTTTACCATTTAAGACAGTAGTTGTATGTTCACTTTGCAGTTATCATGAAAGAAGCAAAGCCAATTCTTGGGGCCTCACTTGATTGGAAACTATGTTGTCAATAATGACTTGGATGCTGCTTTATTCTATCTATACTTGTTGTGCTATGCTGACAGTCACATTTTCCATGCAGGTCAAGTGGGACCTTTTGTTCATGCAGGATAACTTTCTAAAACACTTCCTTTATTAACTCTTGACACTTGTTTTGGGCATATTCTTTTAGAGATTCATTTCTTTCGGAATCACAAAAGAGCTGCTGAGACTTTCAGTTGTACATTTGATGCCTTTCAAGATTTGACTTCTCTTTCAGATACATTGGTGTATTTCTTTGTATTTCATATGACAGGCAGGTTTTTCTGCATCACTGCAAATCGATTTATGTGCAGTACTAATCCCTCAGAGGAGATGATTGGCAGTTGAATCTGTCCCGAAAGGTAAGGTACTTGGTATCTAAAATGATATCAAAGACCCGACTCATGAGCTTTTGTAGAAAGTTACAGTCTTTACTACATCTCGTGCTAGTCGTCGTTGAATGATTGTTGGCAATGAGCTTTAGGTTCTGTATTCGATTGCACGAGTTCAGGAATATTTCCCGGTCGTAGCAGGTGAGAGCTGTTCGAGCTCATCAACTCAATTATGTGTTTCTTTTCCCTCGAAGAAAAGAAGACAGAGGATTACAAGAAAAATCCATGACATCGTTTCTTTCCGACGCAATTAGCTTTTCTGAATTGGAAGCCTTGACAAAATATGTGTGCTTTCCCAACAGGCCCAGCTGTGACTATAATTACTATGCATATGTAATCATGCATATAAAATAAGTTTAGTTGTTGTCAAAGTAATATGAAATTGGAGTCAGTCATCCTATCCTCACCACTGTTTCTTGCCTACTCTTCCAAACTTGATCAACAACTCGTCATATTTCCATTTGTGATGGCTGGAATTCTGTGAGCTACTGTGTATTATCATTAAATTAGTTGGATAATACATCCGCATGAAGTGGCCATCCAGTTTTACAACATGAATTTTATGTGAGAGATGCATGTCAAATAATTACAGTGGCTCATGTGAATAGATTGAAGAGCAATTCCTTCAGCTTGATATGCTGCAACACAAGTTTCATTGTTCTATTGGATTCTCACTTGTCATGCCTGCCACCAAACATTAAGTTTTAGGAAGGAAGAAGTCATAATAATATATATATATATATATATATATATATATATATATATATCACTAGCCTATCAGATCCAGATTGACTCTGTTTCATGAAGTAATTTACACATGAAGTTGACTACCCTCTTGTCTATTCTGAGTGAACAAACAAATACTTGAAGAAGCATTACAAAACAACATAGTAGCTGCAAGTACTTGAATATTCTGTATTCCTTGCTGCCAAATGATATAATTCTCACCATCTCTTCCTAACTCCACCAACAATTTGTCATGCTCTGGCCATAATCTATTTTTTCCAAGCAACATTATCTGTTTCCTTTCCTCCTCCTGAGATTTAATCCTCAGGTGTTTGTTTAATGTCGGACCAATAAACTCTTACTAGTGCATGAGAAGCAGATGCAGTGAACCAAATTCTAAGCTAAGGCTGAATGGTGGTTGGGAGCTCGAAATGATGCTTCCATTGGTCTGATCCAGGGATCAGTGCTGTTTGCCGTAGCGTCACCATCTGCTTGTTGGTAGAAATGCTTGTTAGCTTTCTCGTTTCCTCGTTTCAGTTGCAGAGAGATGTATGCGTCAAATGTCGATAGCAACGATTTATGATTCAGAACGTCAAAGTGTCAAATGCCACCTAAAATCATTCTCGTCCCACCAAAGACTGTCCTCTCCTTTTTTGCTGCCTATTATCTTCGGGTTCAAGATTTGATGGTGGTTGTTCGCTGGCTTATTGCTTTGACAAAATGGCCCATTGCAGTGTTCTCAGTTCCTTGAATCAGAAGGCTGCCATTGCTACTGCAGAAGTTTGATCATCAGCCCTAACGTTTTTAGTCTTAGGTTATCTAGTGCAATAGCTCAATAATTCATCGCATGGTCTAGTGATTGAAGTCTTCCTTGTAAGGAAACACCATCGATCACATAGCAGAGGCTGTCTCGATGCAGTAAGAAAGCCAAAACTCTACTCGTTCATCTTCGCGTCAACCTGTTGACATTGTCTTCTGATTAACCAAAAGATAAGCTCGAGTTTCTCTCTCATGACTAGATTAAAGAAAGATACATAATGCCGTATCCCTTTTCTATATGTGATAAGAAACCACGGTGACTGGGCTGAAAGGCATCGAGGTTTGAAGAGAAGCAAATGGAACCCAGACAAGAAGAAGCCGAGATGAGTCGTGTCAGTATCTTTCACCCTCGCTCTACCTTCTTCCTGAAGCAACAGCCTAATGGGAGGAGGAGGGTGTGGAAATGAAGCCTGGACGTGGACTTTTGATGCCTTCATCTTTCTACATGTAGAGAGATGTCAGATGAGATCGACTGAGCCAAAAGTTGCACCTTGTCCACCCACCCTAACCAAACCTCACGACCAAAGCGGCTCTTCCGAGATGGTGAGCCCGTATGAATACGAAGCTTTTCACCATTGTGTGTGTACCTGACATTGTCAAAAGACAAGCAGTGGTTGGCTTCCATGGTCAAGCCGATGCGTGGATCTCATCGAGTGAACCAGTTTTATACGGAGAGTATTGACACATGATATATGCAAAAGGTTAAGGCCATCATCATGATGGTGCATCGTATGGAAAACTTGTGAAACAAGCATTTGAGCAATTACTATATCCAACAATAAGGCTAGCTAAGTGGGTGCACCAACTGCTACAGGGTTGAACAAGGAGATTGACCACACAATATACTAATATGCTCAACTAGAAAAGCCAGCACAAATCAAAACCTAATCTGCCAACTATAAAGCCATCTCATCACACTCATATAAGCCTGCCTGCATTTTGAGCCTCTATATAAGACGGCCCCTTTTATTCCCTTTCTGTTCCATTACCACTTCAAAGCTTTCAAGCGTCGGGACTGAGTTCGGCGATGGAGTCTTGCTCACACATTGCTGTGCCCTCCTGGCTGCTTCCTTTACTGTTAGGGTTCTCTCTTCTCTTCAGCCACATCGACGCGGAAGTCCAGTACCATGACTTCGTGGTACGACATCTTCCGCTTGAATCATTGTGCATGCTTCTCTTGGCTCGCTACGACTGCATGCGTTGGAACTTGTTGGTGCAGGTGCAGGCGACGCCGGTGAAGAGGCTGTGCAAGGCCCACAACATCATCACGGTGAACGGTCAGTTCCCGGGGCCGACCATAGAGGTGAAGAACGGGGACACGCTGGTGATCAACGTTGTCAACCGAGCGAGATACAACGTCACGCTCCACTGGTACGTAGTCTGTGCATCCATGCATGCTTCTTCCTGCAAAGAAACTGTCCGCTGTAAGCATTTAAGCGACGGAGGGTTGGGTGTTGGGTGTCTGTTCAAGGCACGGCGTGCGGCAGATGAGGACGGCGTGGGCCGACGGACCGGAGTTCGTGACGCAGTGCCCGATCAGGCCGGGCGGCAGCTACACGTACCGGTTCACGATCGAGGGGCAAGAGGGAACGCTATGGTGGCACGCGCACAGCTCATGGCTCAGAGCCACCGTCTACGGAGCTCTCATCATCCACCCCAAGGAGAACTCCTCCTACCCGTTCACCAAGCCCAAAAGAGAAGTCCCTGTCATCCTTGGTACGCATACACCTCCCTCCCTCTCTCTCTCTCTCTCTCTCTCTCTCTCTCTCTCTCCCCGTGGTGGGTCAGCTAAACTCGAGAGCTGAAATGAGAACCGGAGATCACAGCTCTCACTCTCAACACAGTTCAAGACACTCCTGTGTTGACCAGTTTAACACTTAATTTTTCACTTGCAATTCCAATCTAAAGAGCACTGTCAAGTTCATACTGCTGCAATTATCGTGGATGGTGGCAAAAGAATGATGTGCATGATGGCTTTGCCGCACCTTAGAAGAGAAAAATGATCGGAAGAGGTGTGGAAAACACTAGTCCATGATGCACCCCAGTTCAATAGGGTGCCTCAATAGGTGTGCATGTAGCTATGTTGCTACTTCCAGCAAATCTAGTATTATTATTAGGTACAAAAACTAATGATGCATGACTATGTGTATTATTAGGGCCGCTTGTAAACTTTTACTCAAAAGGTATATTTTCGCAGCAAAAAATGTCACTCGCCATTTTCCACGGCAAAGAAAGGACGGTCTATGATTACAATCATCACCGGTTGGGGAACCACATCATTTGACAGCCTATGGTCTATATAAGTGTTATGAAGCTATTATCATTTCATTTCTCATGAACCATATTAGTGACATAAAAAATAAAGTATATCCATTTATAAAAATACAAAAGTGATTCCGAGTGTATGAGCATATTTGGTACTTGCCACGAGAAGAATCCTGACTGCGCAACACCTTATCTCACAACTTAAGTTATGACATGTTATACAAAACGTGGGGCGGCCGTTCACAAGCACGTGTTTTGACTTGAGACCGTGCAGTAGCTGAAGCCGTACTTACTTCGTGGCTCTTCTCCAGGTGAATGGTGGGATCGGAATCCGATCGATGTCGTGCGAGAAGCAACCCGGACCGGAGCAGCTCCCAACATCTCCGACGCATTCACCATCAATGGCCAGCCCGGTGACCTCTACAACTGCTCCAACAAAGGTGTGTGCTTGTCTTCTCCCTTCCCACCACCACCCACATCACTATCTGGATCCTGTTGTTCCAAGTTTGATCCTGTATGCGTCGGTGACTCCTCCCGTGCTTGCGCCTCCTGCAACACCATCTGCAGACACAACAGTGATTCCGGTGAAGGCCGGAGAGACCAATCTCCTCCGGTTCATCAACGCGGCGCTGAACACCGAGCTCTTCGTCGCGATCGCCAACCACAAGATGACCGTCGTCTCCGCCGACGCGTCCTACACCAAGCCCTTCACCACTTCGGTGCTCATGCTCGGCCCGGGCCAGACCACCGATGTGCTGGTCACCATGGACCAGCCGGCGTCCCGCTACTACATCGCCGCCCGGGCTTATGCGAGCGCGCAAGGCGTGGCCTTCGACAACACCACCACCACCGCCATCCTCGAATACGACTGCGGCTGCTCGGAACCAGGACAAGGTGTTCCGCCCGTGTTCCCCGCCCTCCCGGCCTACAACGACACCGGCGCAGCCTCCGCCTTCTCCGCCGGCCTCAGGAGCCTCTCCACCGTCGACATTCCCGGTCCCGTCGACGAGAACCTCTTCTTCACCGTCGGCCTGGGCTTGTTCGATTGCCCTCCAGGGAAGACGTGCGGGGGGCCAAACAACACTCGCATGGCGGCCAGCATCAACAACGTCTCCTTCGTGTTGCCCGACACCTACTCCATTCTCCAGGCCCATTACCAACGCGTGCCCGGCGTCTTCACCACCGACTTCCCAGCGGTGCCGCCGGTGCAGTTCGACTACACAGCCCAAAACGTTAGTCGTAGCCTATGGCAGCCGGTTGCGGCCACCAAGGTGTACAAGTTGAAGTACGGCTCGGTAGTTCAGCTGGTGCTGCAAGGCACCAACATCTTCGCCGCCGAGAACCACCCCATCCACATCCATGGCTACGACTTCTACATCCTGGCGGAGGGGTTTGGCAACTTCAACGCGGCGAAGGACAACGCCAGGTTCAACCTGGTCGACCCCCCGATGAGGAACACCGTCGGCGTGCCGGTGAACGGCTGGGCCGTCATCCGGTTCGTCGCCGACAATCCGGGGGTCTGGCTCATGCACTGCCACTTGGACGTTCACATCACCTGGGGACTGGCCATGGCGTTCCTGGTGGACGATGGAGTTGGAGAGCTGCAGTCCCTGGAGGCGCCTCCCGTCGACCTGCCTGCGTGCTGAGTGACCATTCCTTTAGAATTTTGGAGTTGGGAGTCTTTCATTTGCTAGTCTTACAGATATTTCATGCATGTTTGTTTCCCTTTCCCTGTTCTTGATCCTGTACTCCCAGAAACATACATATTATTGGGAATTCATTAACTTTAAATCATTCAAGATGCTCGATAAATGCAGCAAATAATTATGTCCAGTCTATTCTGTGTGCATTAGAAAGAAATATGGAAAATATGTGAGAAGCTACCGAGTTTTAAGCAGGCTGGTTAAAGAACAGGATCAGTGGTCTTAAAAGTGAAGCAAGAAATGAATAGCTTCAAGGACAAATTAAATGAAGAACAGAGACATATAAAAAAAAAAAAAAAGATAGATTTATGGGTCACCCAGCAACTTTCCTCATAAAAATTATCAAACTCAAGCAAAAAATAAGAAAAGAGACTTCAAATTGTCCAAATCAAGAATCATTTCCATCTAAAGTTGAGTGGAAAAGAAATTCTAATTGGAAAAATCTATTCTCCAATATTTCTTTAAGTGAGTCTTTTGTTTCCTCCATATTTGTTTCTCCAAAAGAATGTCAAGAGAGGTTTTCCAAAATCTAGTTTCAGTATCTTTTAACATCAGATATTTCAAAAAGAGGCCAAGCTTAATTTCAACATAATAGAAGTAAAATAAAGTCATTTACTTTCCTCAATCCAGAGTCCAAACAAATAGCTTTATTTCTTAAGGTAAAACTTTTTTGTTGAAAAAGAAAAATATTTATCCACCATTTTCCTTGTAACCAAACAGACCCTAACGCCTACTGGCAAAAACAGAATAATAGACCCAAAGATATGAACAATCTATAATCACAGAAAATGAAGCACATGTGTTAACCATAGTTCAGAAAAGGCGACCGTGAGCAACAAGAATGATGGAACATGGGACAGATCAAATGCAATCAGAGTTGATTGCTTTTTCCTTTCCTTTTTGTCTATTTCTTTTAAGGAAGACAGATATTTCGCTATGCAGATTTATAGAAACTGACCCCAACAGATTAATTACCTTTCTACAAGTATCTGAAAATGGAATCACGACAGAGGGAATAGACAGAAAAGCATATCCCATCTTCTAAGAAAAACTAGATACAGTGTGCAGAGAAGCACAGCAGACCTTCAGTCTTCTGATAAAGCTGAAGTTGAGGAGGCCTGTGTATGAACTCAATCCACAGAAGCGCAGTGAGCAAGTCGAGATCAAGCTACAAACTTCAGACACCGAGTATCATTGTGTATAACTTGACAACGACATGAACAGAATCGCACTCCGCATCTCACACATGTATAGTTTGCAGTATCACCACAAACAGTGCAGAAATGACGACGTGACGATGTGCTTGGTGGGCCAACTGCAGCTCTCAAATAGGAAGGAACATGTGGAGGCAAAGCCTCTAAGTTTGCCTGTTGCAAATGAGGTAATTGGGAAAGAGAATATAGATGTATGAGGACATTTTAACCAACAGATAAGCACATGTTCATACCTCCTGTAACAGCTCTGTAAATGTCCTGGGTGCTTTCTTTGCATTTTCAAGTGCTTTTGCCTGCCTTGTCTTGCGTTTCATATTCTTCGCTTGTTTCTTTTGAACATAAGCTACAAATATGTTAAAATTTGTTTTAGCAGCATCACAGTAGAGAATACATAAAAAAGTTAAAACAGTGCCAAGTGTACTTTGTAAGTATGTCTCTAACAAATTCTACTTCATCTGGGAAGTAGAAACATCATAAACCAAACAATTAGGGATTAAAATTATCAAACTAAATTGTATATCATTGCTCAAGAATATCGGACTAATGGTAACAGCAAGCCTCACTCAGTTGATCACCCTTTTAGTAACACAACTTTAAGCTTATTGTTATCCCAATAAATTAGCTTGACTTAGATGTAAACTATTGATTAAAAAAACTATTTTATCTTCAAAATGCAATGGTTACCATGCTCTATAAGGCTTTTGAGTGACTATGATGGTACGTGATCAGTTAAATAGGGAATGGGACCACATTTGATCGAAGAAGAAGGCCAGTGACCCTAATCATGTGATTCCAATGGAACCCCTATGGAAGTCATGGGAGACTCAAAACTCTTACCCAATTCAGTGGTAGCCAAGTTGGGTCAATTGCTGACTTGACATGGACGCACAAGAAGGTGTGAGATTGGGAGCAGGCCACGGGCAATGAGTATTCATAACAAAACCATCTCCCTAAATTTCCTTGTTCCCAAAGTGGACCTACATCTGTTTGCAGCATGATATTGTTCCCGGGTTTTCTTTTCTTACTTTTAACATGAAGGCAAAATAACTGAATCAATGGTTCATTGATATGAAACTTCACAAGCTCGAGTTACTGTATCTTTTACTGATAACTAGGAAGAACCATGATACTGAGATCACTTGATATGCAAAACTCCTATAATACACTTGTAATTGTGCTTTATATTGCTTTCAAGTAGCACACAAGGCATATCATACAGAGAATGAGGTGCAACATCCCATCTGACTAGGGCAACAGTGTCACTGATATTGTTTCTATAATTCAAGGAATCAATAACTTCTTGTCTGTGTTAGATTCAATGTCCCAAGTCCTAAATTTTCTAAGTTGTTAGAGAGATGGAATCCTACCTGAGTCGTAGTTGATGCATGAGATAATGTTGGTGGGGGGTTAGGGTTAATTGCTAACTTAGCAAGAAAGTGAATGCAACATGCAGTTGGCAGGCATGCAAGGATACTGTGGGATCAGAAACACAATGCATGAGCACAACAACAACAACAAAGTAGTAAGTCTCAACTATTTGGGGTTGGGCACATGGATCTTTTGCCGCTATTGAGATTTATAAAAAGTTATATACTTAACCAAATTCATAGTACTTAAATCTTTATTTGTAGTTTCTATTTAAGTGTTTTTAGGTCTTCCTCTACCTTACATTAATCATTTCATCTATTGACTCCCAATTGGAGGTCTCCTAAGTACATGCTCATACCATCTTAAATGATTTTCTCTAATTTTATCCTAAACAATGAATGCTAAATAATAGGTATCAATATTATCTCCAAGTAAGAGATGATAATGATAAATGAAAACTAGGTCTGAAGTCCTAATTATTTAAAGTCTAATATATATATACTTCCATATCATTTACTCAATGAGCATCTTGTTAGTTTTACAATGTTAATATCCCTCGAGATTTTTAGATGTTTACAAACGAATTCTTGTTTGCCCAAGATTAGCAAAAGGCAAAATTTGGCCCAAGCTTGTTGAGTCAAGTGGTATCTAGGCCAAGGTAACGTTGAGTTACATTTAAGCCAAGATAAAATTGAGTCTTATTTGAGCCATGATAGGGCCAAGCCACATAGGCTTCAAGAACTTGACCAGGTTGGCCATATCAGCTTAAACAAGCCTTCAAAGTTCGATCCAATTCAATTAGGATCATCCTAAAGCTAAAAAGTTAATTGTCTACTCAGATAAGATCAATTGAACACTCCATCAATGCCCTACCACTCAATCCCCCAATGCCTAGCCTCCTCCAATGATTGTTGTGCCATAGTCTATGACCAACACATCTCCTCTACCAACCTCCTCTTCCACTAAAACATCCTCAAAACAACATCCAGGGTCCCAAGCCCTAGACATTTTATGCATAAGAATAACTCAAATCCATAAGAAACATTTTGTGCATGCAATAGAAACCAAAAGAATTCACAAAATAAACCTAGTGCAACAAAATATAAACTACAATTATAAAAGTCATACTTGTTGAATCTCGGATGTTGATGATGAAACCAATTGATAATGTTATGATCTAATCTACGTTTTAAGTGATGTAAGACTAGCTTCGATCAAGAAAGACAATTAAAGCAGGAAGAATCAATGTTGGGCCGGAATGGAACATGTCAGAAGATTGGACATCGAGCCGGAGGATCGGTTGACGTGTTGGCAGAAGGCTTCGTGCCAAGAGTTTGGGCATCGGACCTAGAAGAGCGGACATTGCGCCAAGGAGATCGAAGTTACGAAGGTCAACATGCCGATTCGACAAAAGGCCGTAAAAGAGGACGATGCGTCGAAGGATTGGACGAAGCATCAATGAACCAATGACATGTCGGAAAACATGTGATTAATGCTTTGTGATAATTGTCTAGATCGAAGTAGTTTTAGTTTTAATTAGGTTGGTTTAGAATATAATTAGGCCAACTTAATTAGGAGCCAACTAGGCCCGAATTGAGGCTGTTTTGGACCAAGAGAAAGGCTCGTTCAATGACCCAAAAGTTGGGTCAGGTAGTGGCACTGCTAGTGGCTCAGTATCCGAGACTGTGTCAGGCGATAGTATCGCCAAACTAGGCAATGGTACCGCCCAGTATCAATGCTGCAGGCGGTGGTATCGCCCAGCACAAGCGGTAGTACCACTAGTACCTAGGAAACCCAAGATGAGACCTTTTTTGGCTTCAATTTTGAAGCTATTTTGGGTCTATAAATACCTCAACTATTCTTGCATGACACAGCAAAAATTTAAGCAGAAAGGGGTTGTTATTCTGAGTTGAAAAAGTGCTAAGTGTCCTCCTCCTCTTTAAGTTTCGGGCTTAGTCTAAGAGAGGTGTGAGGCTTGTAAGGGTTGTCTCCTAAACCCGTGAAAAGGAGAAAGGGTTGTAAGAGGGTAGTTCGTCTTCGCCCATTGAAGGAAGACTGGTAGTGGAAGCCGATGGCCTTGAGTGAAGAGGAATCCGGAGTGGATGTAGGTCACGACGATTGAACCACTATAAAAATCTGATTTGCATTTACTTTAAGCTTTTCATTTTAATTGCAAACTGATTTCTTACTTTCACTACACTTCCGTACGCTTTCAAGTTAACATCTTTCCGATCGATTTTTATCAAACGAAAGTTTTTCAAAATCGATGTGATTTTACGATAGCACTAATTCACCCCCCCCCCCCCCTCTTAGTGTCGTCTCGATCCTAACAGTTGGTATCAGAGCCACGTTTTTCTCATTTGGTTTAACACCCAAGAGAAATAACTTTTATTGGATTTCAAGGGGGTCACTCTATCATTCGTCCTTCTATATTCAATGGGACAGACTACACATGTTGGAAAACTCGGATGAGAGTTTTCTTGCTTTCTTTGAACTTTGATTTATGGAATATCGTTGAACTTGGCTTTCAAACCCTCTCAAAACCTATGAATGAATGAAATGACTTTGAGAAAAAATCGTTTTCTTTAAACGCGAAAGCTATGAATGTTTTGTTTTGTGTCTTAGACAAAAATGAATTTAATCGGGTTGTTATTTGCGAAACCGCGCATGACATTTGGCACACTCTTGAAGTCACACACGAAGGCACTAGTACAGTTAAAGATTCGAAGATTAATCTTTTGATGTATGATTTTGAATCGTTTCATATGAAACTAAGCGAAACCATTAGAGACATGTACACCCGTTTTACGGATGTCGTCAATGGTTTAAAAACTCTTAGCAAATATTTTTTGAATTTTGAACTTGTTAACAAGATATTAAGATTTCTTCCAAAGAATTGGGATTCGAAAGTAACTGTAATACAAGAGACAAAGAACTTATTGGTTTATTGATGACATATGAAATGACATGCAAGGCACATGATGAACTTGAGAACAACCTTCCAAAGAACAGGAAGGAATTGACACTTAGAAAAAAAGAAGACTTCTCGAGCAAAAGCTCAAGTGATAATGACATAGAACTCCTCACAAGTAAATCTATAAAATTTATAAAACATGAGACTAAGAATAAAAATGAACTTAAAAAGAAGAAGTTGTCAAAGAAGAAGAAAGTATTCAAGACGGCTTGGGACGAATCGAGTTCATCCGAAGACGAGAAGCAAACCAACAAAGACAAGGTGGTGAACTATGCCTTAATAGCTTTCGACGATAAGGTAACTAAAACCCCCTTAGTTTACTATGAAATTACTTGACGTATTTCATAAGTTATTTTTAAATTAGTATATAAAATGTAAAAAAATTAAATAAAAGGGGATCATGCTTTTCTTTCTAGTGATTTTAAAAAATTAAAAAAATTGATCATGACAATTACATTTCTTTATGATAAAGGAATAAAATGTTATATTTAAATCTAATGCTTGTACACCTAATAAGATTAATCGTATGTATGTTTTTAAGAAGCAATAATGTGTATCTTGATTATGTCCGTATTGTTTTTCGATTTTTAATGATGATGCATGGCGTTTGTATGGAAGACTAAGCATGAAGTTAGATTCACTTAATCTTTTTGATTGACAAATGCATTACTACAAAAAAAAAAAAGATTTTAATTGAAAATGCTTTATGTTTAATGAAATCATGCTTAACGATTTAATGTCTTAATGATGCATAATGATGTAAGACGTAATGAAAATGTTAAAAATTTTGATACCATGCTTGATGATTTTATACTATGCATGAGAATTTGAAGTAACGATGATTTGAAATCTTATGTTTTGGAATTGTGTTACACTTTTGATCTTGATGATTTTTGTGATAAATCTTGTTTTTCGAGTTTAAACGATAATGCATGTTTTGATTTGGCATAAAAAAACAAGGACATACTTGTATGAAATCAAATCACTTAAATTGAAACAAAAAGTGGAAAATGCATGTTTCTTGAAAATATCTCTAAAGCTTTTCGATTTAATTTTAACATGTGATTCTTAGTGATGAATTTATTTTATGTTCTCCTAAATTATGAAAATAAATTTGATGATTTTACATTTTGAAACTATGCATGATGAATTGAAGTAATAATGGTTTGAATGCACGAATCGACAATCTTTTTGTCACACGAATCATGATTCCTTCACTTGATACTCTAAATTTTTATGATTTATGATGAATTGAGACATTATGCATGAATCAAGTTCTCATGTGAATCTATCTACGTTGCCTTCATTGAATTTTTTGAAAAGTGATTTTGATGATGATTTTGGATCTATTTTCATATGACTCATTTTACTAATGAGATGATATATCCAACTAAATCATTTATCGTATTTATGACTTGTGATATATTCAACATGAAACATTTTTCTTGATGCACATATGATTCACTCTTTTAAGAGAATATTTATTAAATCATGATAAGTTAAGATTTTCTTTATATGAATCAAGATTTTTCATTGTCCTCCTATGATTCTACTTGGTATATATTAAAAAGAAGCATTATTGAAATCATGATATTGATTTCTCGAAATTATAACTTAGGATTTTCCTTATATGAATCAAGATATCTCATTTGATCTCTTATGTCTCTTTTTGTCATTTGCTAAAGAGAAAAATTATCTAAATTGTTCTTTTGATTACAACTTGAGATCTTTCTATGAATCAAGATCTTATTTTTAAACTCTCATAGTTCTTTTTGCTATTTACTAAACAAAAGAATTATTTAAATGAATCATGATTTTTCTTGTGAATTCTTGGAATTATAGCATAAGATTTTTTATGAATCAAGATCATTTACTATGATTCTTCCTTTTGCTACTTGAGTCATCTAAAAAGAATCATAATTTTTCTCTTGATTTTTCGATATTCACAATTTGAAATTTGCTTCATGACTCCCTTGTCTTCATGAAGTGTATATCTCATCACCCAATTAATTTTTTTTTTTTTTATTCTTCATGTGATTATATGAAATTATGCATGAAATACTCATGATATTATGTTGATACATGCAAATGAGAAGTTTTTAAAATATGCTATATTAAAATAAGAATGATACTTTATCTTTGTCATGATTTGGAAATTGATGTAAAGAGAAAAGAATTATAACCTTGTATTCATCCCTTCTTTTTGACAATGATAAAGGGGGAGAAAGTATTGCTAACTTGCACATTTCAAGGAGAAAAACTTACTAGGAAGCAAAATTACTAGCTTGCACTTTTCAAAAGAGAAGAAAGAACTTGCTATCTTGAACATCACCAAGAATTACTAGCTTGCAATATCAAGAGAAGCAAAAGTGCTATCTTGCACATCTCAAAAGATACAAAAAATTTGCTAACTTTCATATCAAAAAACTTGCTAGCTTGTATGATGATATATGCAATGATGTTTCAAAAATTTGAAATTATACGATGATATATAATGTTTCAAAAACTTAAAATTATGCAATATTTTGAAATTATGTCTCAAAAATTGCTAGTTACACTTCTCCTTTTTGTTGATGACAAAGAGGGAGAAGTAATGATGATGATATATAATCATGGATTGAATGATATACTTAGATATTTTGATTATGCAAGATTTTATGTTGCATGCAATGATATGATTAATCGGTTCTTTCAATATTCATGATGTATGCAATGGTGAAATATTTATAATTCTATGAATTCAAAAGTTCTATCAATAAGGCATATTGATAGGGGGAGTTAAGGTTAACTTTGTCATCAATTGGTTGTCATCATCAAAAAGAGGGAGATTGTTGAATCTCGGATTTTGATGATGAAACCAATTGATAATGTTATGATCTAATCTGCATTTTGAGTGACGCAGGACTAGCTTCGATTAGGAAAGACAATTAAAGTAGGAAGAATCAATGTTGGGTCGGAGTGGAACATGTCAGAAGATTGGACATCGAGCTAGAGGATCAGTCGACGTGTCAGTAGAAGGCTTCGTGTCATGAGTTCGAGTAGCAGGCCTAGAAGAGCAGACATTACGCCAAGGAGATCGAAGTTGCGGAGGTCAACATGCCGATTGGGCAAAAGGTCACAAAAGAGGACGATGCGTCAAAGGATTGGACGAAGCATCGATGAACCAATGACATGTCGAACAACATATGATTAATGTTTTATAATAATTGTCTAGATCGAAATAGTTTTAGTTGTAATTGGGTCGGTTTAAAATGTAATTAGGCCAACTCAATTAAGGGTCAATTGGACCCAAATTGGGGTTGTTTTGAGCCAAGAGAAAGGCCTATTCAGTGACCCAAAAGTTGGGTTAGGCGGTGGCACCGCTAGTGGCTCAATCTTCGAGAAGCGGTAGTACCGCCAAACTGGACAATAGTACCGCCAATACCTGGGAAACCCGGATGAGACCTTTTTTGGCTCCAATTTTGAAACTATTTTGGGTCTATAAATACCCCAGCTATTCTTGCATGGCACAGCAAGAATCTAAGTAGAAAGGGGTTGTTATTCTGAGTTTAAAAAATCCTAAGTGTCCTCCTCCTCTTTAAGTTTCGGGCTTAGTCTAAAAGAAGTGTGAGGCTTGTAAGGGTTGTCTCTTAAACCCGTGAAAAGGAGAAAGGGTTGTAAGAGAGTAGTTGGTCTTCGCTCATTGAAGGAAAACCGTAGTGGAAGCCGGCGGCCTCGAGCGAAGAGGAATCGGGAGTAGATGTAGGTCACGACGACCGAACCACTATAAAAATCTGGTTTACATTTAAAAGTTTTTCATTTTAATTGCAAACTGATTTCTTACTTTCACTACGCTTTCAAGTTAACATCTTTCTGATCGATTTTCATCGAACGAAAGTTTTTCAAAATCAACGTGATTTTACGATAGCACTAATTCACCCTCCCCTCTTAGTGCCGACTCGATCCTAACAATACTAAGAGGATGAACTCAAATACAAGGCTTACAAGAATTAGTTGGCATGGGATTTGTATAGAGAATTACAGACCTCATCATTCTACAGCAGGTAGAAACTGTAGCATAAGAGGAAAAGTTAGTCTAGCAAGATGATTTTAACAGGAACATCTTTCCACTATATACATCATTTCACACCATAACCATTCTTACATCTTTGCTTCAACCATCGGGCAACCCAAATGAAACAGACATGTGCTCATATGCATAACGCAAAATCATGCATGGCACTTTCGTACTCCACATTCAAGATACAAATTTAAAAAATTCAAACCATTTAATTTGTTCTGCATAATCTTGACGATAGCCCATTAAAAGTTACAAGATGTAACTTTGGTCATTGTTCAATGGTTTTCACCACATACAGGACACAAGACGTAAAATCTTGTGTTCTGTTAGAACACAAATTTATTTTACACAGATAAAGTTCTATATGCAACAAGAGAAGTGACGTGACCCCTCACTTGAATTTGTAAAGATAATATATTTTTCTTTTCTCCTTTATGAACTTCGCTTCTTCAATTCTTCACATGTTAAAAGGAAAACGTTGCATGCACATGTTCCTTTTCTTAGTATTTTTTACATGTATTAATTTTAAGCTCTAATATTGACACAGCACTAAAATCAATCTACTAGTTTAAAACTAACCAGCAAAGATCTAACAAAACAAGAAAAAGATAATATAATACTGGCGTGCAAAGGAGACGTAAAAGTAACCTTGATCATCATCATCCAAAGAAGCATCGTCATCGTCATTAATCTCCACATTCTCCGCCCCCGCGTTATCATTTTCCAAAGACTCGAGGCGTGCAAGCGCTGCCTTCAACACAATAACACGAAACAGAACACGGATTAAAACAACAAATACGAGAAAGAGAAATTAAAACCGAGTCTCTACCCATGAGGATCGATCCTTTAACATTTTCAAAACCATTTAGAAATTCAATATTACAAACAGCAGATAAAAGGGGAGAAAGACTTATCGACACCAGAAATATAAAATGAGCATATAATCAACAGAAGAACAGATTATTCTACTAAAAATTACAACAAATGTCCGAATTTTTATGCGAGTATCAGACAAAAGCCCTGGAGACGGAATCCACCTGAGTCCGGTTGTCGGTGCTGGCGAGAGCGGCGGCCATCTTGGCGGCGATCTTCTTGGTCCGGCTTGACGTCCGGCGGAATGGGCCCGTGTTCTCTTCATCCATGGTGGCAAGAGTTTCGCAGAGCTCGACGAGATTAGGGTTTGGCTTCGAGGGCTTCTTGGGAACGAGGGACAGCCATCCGGAATGAAAAGGGGGCTGAGGATATAAAATTTTGTGATTACCCCCCTAAGCTTTTAATATTTCAAATAATACTCCTAAACTGGGAATGTATGAGCCTTTATTTGATTCTTTTAGGGGCATATCGAAGAGTACGTGCGTCGTATTCCTCCACCCCGTCCTTCCCTTTACCTCACCATCTTCGTCCACCGTCTCCTGCTGCCGCAGCACTTACCTTCCGACCACCGCTTCCTGCATCTCTCTCTCTCTCCTTCATTCCTTCCCGATCACCACGCATAGCCTGCTGTCACATATCTACGCAATATGCAAAGACAAAACCAATTCCTAGGACAGAACGAGATTTCCAATGGTCCCATTGAGGTCCCGAGGATGAGGAGATAGTGGTGGTGGTGGCGAGGAAGAGGAGGAAGACTACGTAGAGGGAGAGGAAAGTAGAGGAGATGAGAGAGCTTAGTTGCCAATGATAAGACAAAATATTGTCTTTTTAATATATGGACTAACTAATGGTGACAAAATCTAATGTCAAAAACCAAGTTAGAGATCCTTTTAATCATTGAATTATAGTGGAGGGGTCATATGTTCCGTTAATCATAGTATAGATTACATACTGTTGAACTGAAATTAATAAAAATTATTTTCAATATACTCCTTATATAATTATAAAATATGATACAATCTTTCTTTTGTCAACCCATGTTGTTAAGGTTAGTAAATATATTTACGAATTATAATTATATTAAATTAATTAATTTTTTTAATTAAAATTTATTTCTATAAATATACTTTCGAGTGAGAGGTTGAGACAATATACTCTTAAGATAATATCTAGGATTTTCAGAGATGATTAAGAGAAAGATTCTTCAAAATTATATGAGATGGTATATAAGAGGAGTCGTGCTTGAGTGAAATGAACTCAAGGACCTTATAGTTAATTTTATATATTAAAATATTTATTATTTTTGTGAATATTATTAGGAAACAGTAGAGAAGCATCACATGTATAGCGAAAAAATAATAAGAAAACTGGTTTCCCAAAAGAATCATATTGGACCATCATATAACGATTGAAAGTGTAAAACTCGTGAAACCAAAAACTGCATAAGATATGTGAGACATTCTCACCTAGCAGAGATCGTATATCCCCTAACCTACATAACATAGTCTGTGGATGAAGAAACTCTCGCAAACTCCTCTCTAGCGATGATCCACACGATGGATAAAGCGGTGATGCACCTTCTCTTGCGGCACGTTCTTTCCTCGCCTTTACACACCACTAGATAATAGTAAAACAAGAAGGGGCCAACCATTCTTATTGTCCTCATGCTCAAGTAGGGGCTAGTGGCAAGAGAAGAAAGAGGAGGAGATGATAGGAGATGGGTGGCCAAAGGAGTCTAGCTCATGACTCTTTGGTCCCCTCCTATTTATAAAGAGCCCTCTCAATTTAACCCTAATGGTTCGTTCTCTTTGTGTATTGGATCTACATCCAATAACCCCTAGCTTAATGGATATTAGATCATCATCCAATAACTATTTTAATCCTTATTGAGACTCATCCAAGAATCCATTAAAACAAGGGCTTATCGGATATCACATATCCAATCTTCTATTCGGCGCATCATCTACCATATATATGTGACCCTCTATGTCCAATACCGAGCTGGTTGTGAGTTTCACCTATCAAAACTCATTCTGATTCAGTGAATTATTATCATTATAATAATTCACTCAACACATTGACTACAGACATATTATGCCACTAAGCTATAGTCCCTAAATGGTACAAGGAGATCTAATTCATTGTACTTGTCTATCCTTAGTTATCATATATTTATAGTCTCTCATATGTCTAATATCTTAGACATTATATATTGGGCTTGGCATTGTCAAGTCTATATGAAATCTATCTGAATATCACTCTAATCGAATTCTCCTAGAGAACTCCTCTCTCAATCTGAATCTCACGTTTATCAGATTTATCATGATTTGATCGACCCTGGATAAAGATTTGCTTAAGTGAGAGCACATGTGATATTTCTCTCATGATATCGAGAGTAAATAATCCTCTATTAATACTCAATTATCCTCGTAAGGTTAGCTACCATTCCCGATGATCGGCTATGCTAGATCTAGTACTTTTAAACATATAAGTCTGGTATCAAAGAGTGAATTACTCAAATAGGACACCCTTGATGTCTCAAGTTTAAGGACCAAATATATAACTAGGACTACGAAATTACTATATAACGATGAGATATTATTAGTCAATCAACATTCCGTAAGCAAATCTTTTAGTGAACTCATTTTCCAATAAGCACCTACATGATATCTCTAGTGTTCCCACACAAGCAGTTATAAGATCAGCCACTTCCATCATATGAAAGAATATATAACACACTGATTTATCTAGTTATCTCGATATCCCTCTCGAGTAACCTATGACCGAGTATATTTAGAGTTTGTGTTTATAAGCGAATTTGTCTCATTATCATGATCTCATTATGATTCAATTCTTATTACATGGGTCCAAGGATATTATAATATATATTTATCACGTAATATAAAGTGAAAAAATATCATAATAATAATAACCAAAAAGACTATGTTGTGTGTTACACATGTCATCACTCACGTAATTGGCTTGTAGGACACATGTAATTAGTAGATATAAACGAGTGCTATCAAACCATATTAAATCTTACATTAATTTCTGATATATTATCTGACTATTGATCTCGGATTTTGTTTTCTCCCTCCCAATAAAATGATATCAAAGCTTAAAAGATTTAGTAATTAAAGATCCAAGGATATTATCAATTTATTTTTATTAGCTTTACCACGAAAAAATTGACGGAAGAAATAGTTTTTTATGATAAAGGAGGATGATACATCTTTTTGCTTAGCAAACCTAACAAGAAAAAACAAGTTAGAAATAATGAGCAATAAAAATTGAAAAGAGTCTAATGTAAAGTTTGTGTATATACTATTTATCTTTACAATGTTTATAATATTATTAATAATATTTGATGTTAACTCTATCATGATTATTTGAGATAAGTTAAAAAAGTTTTATCTGAGTAAAAGTTTAACTAACAAGTCAAAAGTTAGCTGAGGATGGAGGAATGTAAAGACTCGATAGAGCATTTGAATATATTCAAAGGAATATTGGATTAATCGAAAAAAATTGATATAAAGATTGATGAAGAAGAAAATGCACTGTTGCTTCTTACATCTGTCGTTTAGGAGACAATTTTGTAAAAATGAAACTATATGGGAAGGATATAATAACTTTAGAATAACTTAAAAATGCTTTAATATCTTATGCTATTAAGAAAAATAATAATTTTGGGAATATAAATAGTGAGATATTAGTTGCTGAAGGTAGAGATCAACAAAGAAGACTTTCTGATAGAGACGAATTTCAACATTGTTATAAATACAAAGAGGTCAAGTTTAGATGACATTGCTATATTTTAGATGATGTTTAGTGCTATAAATACAAAGAGAAAATATATATCAAGTAGAATTATCCCAAAGAAAAGGGGAAAAAGTGCTTGGTGAGTACCCTTTAGTAATGGATGATGATGGAGATATCCTTAGAATCTTCAAAGGTAATGATATATCTTTCCAAAAAATTAAGTTTTAGATTTTACTTGTATTACTCATATTTACTCTTAGAAAGATTATTTTGATTCGTTAAACAATAAGATGATTATTAAATTAAGTTTGGACAATGACTTTATGGTGTAGGTCATTAGAATCAGTAAAGTGAAGATTGATAGGTTAATGCAGGAGAATATAGCTTATATTTCAAAGATATGAAAAAATTTAATTTCTTCCGGTCTTTTCGATTCTTAGGATCATGACTATAAGGCTAAGGTGGAATTCTAAAAGTTATTCAGATTTATATGGTCTCGATGAAAGAATAGTGACATTGAAGGTTGTACCGTTTGGAAGGAAGTATAGTAAAAACTTCAAATAATTGAAAACAAGTTGCATGACCAAGAGATAGTAGATACCTATACAACAACCAGCTTTGTCTGTGATGTAAAAAACAAATAGTAAAATTTATTATTTTCAGAATGTAGACGATTGTGAGGAGAAAATCCTATTGGTGCTAAGATAGCAAGATAGAGCTCTTTCTCAAGAATCAAGTAGCGTCATTGATTCAATTTCAACTGCACATGATACATTAACAAACTTATTGGAATCAAATATTGGACTATGATATGATTCAATTTATGTAGTTATAAAAAACTCTTCAAACTAATTTAATTTTTATACGAGGCACAAGGTGGAAAAATACTCAACAAGGTGGAGATTGTTAGTATTGATAAATATTTTTAGGAGTTTTAATTATATTCAAATTAGTTGAGAGACTCCTAATTGAATTAAAATTCTTTGGTGAATTAAGATTTATCTCAATAAATATACTTTTGAGTCTCAAGACTTTGGTGAGAGAGAGGCAAGACACTTTTGAGTGCCCCTAAGGATGATATCTAAGGTTTCAATAGATGGTTGAAAGAAAAACCTTTTGAGTTTATGTAAAATGATATACAATGCCAGTCGTGCTTAAGTGGGGCTAACTCAAGAATATTGTAATTGATTTATATATTAAATAATTTAATTTTTTATATGGATATAGATGAAAGTTATCGAACCATATTAAATATTACATTTATTTTTAAATTTTTTTTAATTGTTGATCTCTAATGAATTTTTAAAATTTTTTAATCCCTTCCAAAAATTAAAAATTTTAATTTTATATCCATAACCTTGAAAAAGATTTTTTATATTTTTAGAATATAAGCCATGTTCGGGGAGGTTTCACTATTATTTAAATATTTAAATCTTCATTATATTGATAGTCATGACCTTTACTATTGAATCATCAAGCTAAATTCAACTTACTCATTTTATTATTATTGAGTGCATTCTTAAAGTAAACATGAGTAAGTAGAATTGATAACTAATATTTTTTTAAAAAACAACGTTATCATTATTTGAGATTGAAAAGATACATCAGTCATTATCTACTAAAAGATAAAAATAAAATATACTAATTTTGTTTCTCTCGACAATAATCGTTGATGTGTCCATACCATTTACATACGTAGAACTGAACATATTTAAAAATCTATTTTTTTTTAATCTTAACTTGCTTAACTCAATTTGTAGTGTAGTCCCCATCTTAAATAGTTAATGCTTCACGAGAAGCATGAGACATTAAGGATTTTTTTTGCACTAGTTATGAAGCTATTATGTCTTTCCCATACCACACATCCATAAGTTTATCATAAAAGCTTGACCACCATGTAAGAAACAACAACTTCTTATTATTTCCATCAATTCATATATCAACTTGTTTTAGTTGGTCAATTATGTCTTTGAATTCATTTAGATGCTCAACCAAGTCATCTCTTTTCTCTATTCTACAACTATATAACTATACTTCAAATAAAATTTGTTATTCAAACTTCAAGTGAAGTTTTTTTTTTTCCTATTTATCTCAAATTAGCAGGACAAAATCATCATCAATAATAATATTATTTTTTATTATTTAAGGCGTATACATGGACCATACGTTTACTCTTCACCTCAAGCATTTTTCGATCATTACTTGTATTTACAAGTTTATCTGTTTAACCCTTCAACCTTTTTTATTAGGTTTTATTGAACAAGAATATTTTTATCCTTTTTTTGTCATATAAGTGAAATCGTTTCTTTCATCAAACATTTTTTAATAAAAAATATGAAAAATTTTAATATACTTATTGAATCTTTACTTATTTTATATTTTTTTAAAGCATTGATACCATAATCAAAAGAGTCAAATCAAAAAACAAAGATACAATATATATATATATATATATATATATATATATATATATATATATATATATATATATATATATATATATAATATTTATATGCTTCAACATCTTCTACCAACATTCTATTAAAAATGCTCAAAAATCTTCAATAAGTAAGAATAATAAAATAAAATAAAAAAACTCTCTCTTAGTCCACTCAAATTTAAGTTTAAAAACTCAGTACATCCTCTACAACAAATCCTAAAAAATTCTTCCTAAATCCTATAGGTCTAATAAACTAAATGTCATGGGCATTTGAAGTATGTCTTTTCCCATCATACACTCCAAAATTTTATGATATAGAATATTTATCCAATAACCAATCGTTCTTTTCCAATAATTTCTTTTGATTTTTTTAACTAAATATGCATTTAGTTAAATATTTTGAAAAACTACGTATTCCAATCTCAACGCTGATAACCATAATGTTTTGCATGGATGTAAGATCTAATTTTTGCTAATTTTGATGATTTTTGTTGCAGCACGTGTAATAGGATTGAAACATCGACCCATATTTTCCACGTGATTCGTGTGTGGCACAAAATTTTCTATCCTACCCTCGGGCCCATTTAGTTGTGGGTTTCAGTAATAAACATTCTCGATGAAGATAAAGTTCATTGTTTGTTGTGGAATCGTAAATACGTAGCTTGTTTTCTTCATTACAAATTTATAAAAATCATTTTTTCATCAGACTCAGGATAGATATAAACCTCGTTAATAAACTAATGTTAAATGATGATATAGAATACAATATCAAGTGACACCCTTTACCCATCTCCCTACAAATACAAATAGACAAACACAAGCTTTATTCTCATTCAAAATTATAATATTTCTTCTTATGATAATAAAATAATCACATCTCATTTATAACAAGGAAGATAATTACAAAATTTTCTTTTATCCATTATGATGAAAAAGATACTTACAAACTCTCTTTTCATCCTCTAAAATATAAGAAGATATCTTAAACTCAATGCGAAACTCTTTTAGAACTACTTAAACCCATATTTTGAAACATCGAATTATTAACTTGAGTGTCGGAGGGATCGAGTCAGAAACCTCTCATGATCTCGATCTTTGTGCAGGTGACACCTTAGGAACACAACGTTTCCACCTCAAAGATATTTCAGATAATCTTACGCATATGGGTTCAAACCATATCGATCTGACCAATATATTAACGATATTTTTCCTAATATTTTAGTGCTAAAAGGAGAGCACGATGTCATATGAATGTTTGTCTACCAACCCTCTTGATAAATGGTTGAGCGAGAAGGCCCTTTCTATATATGGATGCATATGTTAGAAATGAAATATGAAGAAGATGTTATATGTATTTGATATAATGCTCCCTATTTATACACGTTAGGAGGGAGGATTTTCCTCAATAGAACCATGATATTTTCTCATGTAGTTGGGGAACTCTTAGCTGTTATCAAGGGAAATCTTAGTTGCTATCATGCCCTCGCAAGACAATGCTCTTGTCAAGGATGTCGATCTTGGACCGATGCGATGAAAATGGTTTGCAGGCGAGAGGCTTTGTGAGTGAGTCTGCTAGTTGATCAGCCATATGTACATGAGAAACACAGTTGATATCTGACAACTTATTCTCGCACATAGTGAAAGTCGATAGCTATGTGTTTCATGAGTGAGTGGAACACTAGATTGGCGCATAGGTAAATGACTCTGACATTATCATGATATATTGTAGGAGTAGAGATAAAGGTGATGTCAAGTTCCTTGAGTAGATTCGTGACCCAATTAAGTTCTGCACCAACTATTGTAATGTCACGATATTCAGCTTCAGTTGTAGATTGTGCAACTATCTTTTGCTTCTTAGAACTCCAGCTAATTAAATTAGCTCCAAAGAATATAATATACCTCGACGTGGATGTTTTGTCATTAAAATTTCTTGCCTAATCAGCATCAACAAAGGAATAGAGATGAATGAGAGAGTATTTACGGGAAAAGAATCCATGATTGAGAATTCCGTGAAGATATCATAAGATTCGTTTGACTACAGACTAATGCATAGTAGATGGTCGATGCATGAATTGTGATAGTTTATTGACCATAAATGAGATATCTAGACGGGTGAGAGATAAGTACTACAAGGAGCCAAGGACTTGGCGGTATTGAGTTAGGTCCGTAGCAAGACTTTCATCATATAGTTTAAGTGACTCGTTAGTAGACAGAGGAGTTGTAACTGCTTTTGTGTCCTGCATGTTCATCTTTGATAATAGATCTTGAATATACTTTCTTTCTGATAGGAAGAGTCCTGAAGATGTGTATATTACTTCCACTCCCAAAAAATAGCTCAAGGTTCTTAGATCTTTAAGAGAGAAACATTCTGCCAAATGCCCAAGGAATCCCTTGATTTCCAGAGGATTGTTACCTGTGACAATAATATCATCCACATATACCAGAAGAAATATTGTATTGCTACTTTGGTGATTGAGAAATAGCGAGGTATTAGACTTGAAGTTAATGAAACCATTTGATGTCAAAAACGAGCTAAGTTTGGTGTACTAGGCTCTTGGAGCTTGACGAAATCTATAAATAGCTTTTTGTAGTTTACAAACATGCCTTGGATGTTGAGGGTAGATGAAGCCAAGAGGTTACTACATGAAGACATCTTCGGTTAGAGTCCCTTGTAAAAAGGCATTGTTAACATCGAGTTATCGTCAATACCAGCCTTTTGAGATGGTCAAGCTCTAAATAAGTCGGATTGTTATGGTTTAACAATGAGACTAAATATCTTTGTGAAGTTAATACTAGGACATTGATGAAAGCCTTTGGCCATTAGACGTGCTTTATATCGAGGAACGAATCCATCCGAGTTCTACTTAATTCGAAAGACCCACTTATATTCGATGATATTTTGTGTGGGATGAGAGGGTTCAAGGGTCTATGTAGAATTATGGAGGAAGATATCATATTCTTCACACATAGCTTTATGTCACTATGGAGATTTTTGAGCTTGAGTAATTGTGATAGTTTCATTGATCTCTGATGAGGATTTTGTGATAGCATGTAGGTCAAGAACTTATCGTGGTTTAAAAATACCACTTTTGGAGCATGTTGTCATTGGATATATAGGTTGTATTGTGTAAATTAAGCATTGTGGAATCAGTATGAGTATGAGAATTCCTTTATCATCACCGATGATGATAATTGACTTGAGCTATGATGAATGATCCTGATAATTTTTCCTCTCGCTTAAGATATATCTCAAAGTCAATCAATTTATCATAGAGTTCTTCGAATGACATTGGTGAGTCACGTGCCTATATTGCTGCTATCAATTCCTTGTACTCATCCCCTAGCCTATTAAGAGTGTGGAAAATGACTTCTTCATCACTGACGGAATGACCTATCAAGGCCAAGTTATCAATGATAACTTTTATATTTTGTAGATAATCGACAATAGTACTTCCCTCTTGTTTTGTTTTCATGATGCTGAATAAGAGATTGAGCATACGAGTACGTGAATGATTTGCTAAGGTGGTTTGCAATTTGTACCAAGCTTCGACAATAGTGTTACATGAAGATATGAGTGGAGCAAGGGATCTAGCAACTAAGGCTTAAATTGCTTGGAGGATGAGACGATCTTGACGTAACCATAGTTTGTGGTCCAGATTTGGTACTGGATTATGTGCTCCTAGAATATTGAGCATCGTTGGTGGACAATGGAGAGAGCCATCAACATAGCCTAATAGATCATAGCCAAATAAGATATTAGAAAATTGAGCATGCTAGGATGCATAGTTTCCACCTTTTGATAACTTGAATTGAAGTGGATGAGAGTCACAGTATTGATGGAAATAAAGCTTGGAAAGGAAAAAGTACTATGGTTTCTTGGGGGACAATAACTAGAGTGTCAGATGTATAGATGATGAGGACATGTTGAGGATATGTACCAATATGAGGAAGCAAAGTGGGAGTCTACAACGATTAGGTGGGTGAGAAGACTGTTGATGTGATTAGGTGCGGGGAGCCATACTTCTTTCTCCCTTGGAACTGTTGCTATAGCGATAGCAGTGATCAAAGAGGAAGAAGTGTCGGTGCATATCAGCGTCACCTGAGGTGAGTTGTAGGACGAGCAGTTCTATTCTGTTGCGAGTTATGCTTGTGGCAATTGACGGCGAGGCAGCGGTTCGCAATAGGTGATGACGGCTGCGATCAATGCAGAGCATAGCTTGCAGCCGAGTTCGATGGCCAGAAGGGCGACAAAGTCTGAGGGAGAGGAGCCCTTGGCAGAGGAGGCAGATGGCAAGGGAGCAAGTAGTTAGTGGTAGAAATAGAGGCTATGACTATGCTTCCTTTGGGAGCATCATCCACGGAGAAGAGAAGCTCATGTGTAGGATACAACGATGAAGACTGTAGTTCTCATTGCAGATCTATGAGAGATCTACAATTCTATGAGAGATTGCAGCTTACAGTTCTGTGGGAGGTTGTGGCTTCAATTAGCTGTGGCAAAGGATGTAGGGCAAGGGGGGAAAGGTGGCATTGACAAGACTAGTAAGCGACGACCGTTAAAGTTGAAGTTGTGGTGGCGCTGTTAGGATCGGAGTGGCACTAAGAGGGGGGAGGGGTGAATTAGTGCAGCGGATTAAAACATCGGTTTTGGAAACTTTTTCGTACGATAAAAACCGAACTCGGAAGTGCTTAACTTGAAAGCATGTTCGTAAATGTGTGCAACAAAAGTAATGAGGAAGTAAAGCACTTAAAAAGATTTGCAGTAAGGTAAAGTGCAATAAATAAATGCAAACCAGTGAACACATCAATTTTAAAGTGGTTCGGTCAAAATGACCTACATCCACTTACGAAGCCTTCTTCGATGAGGCTCCCAACTTCCACTAGCAAATCACCTTGAAGGGGAAGGACAAATACCCCTCTTACAACTTTTTACAAGTGGTTCACACTCTTACAAAGTTTCAACGAGAAAGAAGGAGGTGAACACTCAAGCAATTGAAAATAAGGCTTGCTAAAGACTTTGCTAAGGCTTTTATCTCAATCTATTGCTTCTTAAAGGTTGTAATCTCTGCTGAGAATTGAGGGGTATTTATAGGCCTCAAGAGGATTCAAATTTGGGCTCCAAAATTTGAATTCTCTTCGGTTCCCGAAGCTAGTGGTGCCACCGCCTATCAGTGGCGGTGCCACCGCCTGTCAGTTCTGACACTGATAGTGTACTGGGCGGTGCCACCACCCAGATCGGTGGTGCCACCGCCTACACTATTTCAGCTCACTAGTTGGGCTCCAAACTTGGCTCAAACTAGTCCAAACTTGGGCCTAATTGGCCCCTACTTGGGTTATAAGATTAACACCTAATCCTAACCCTAATTAACATGCTAACTATGAATTTAAAGACATTTCCTAAGCTATTACAAAGTCTACAAGTCAAGACTTCTTCCAGCGAGCTTCCGGCGAACTTCCGGCGGTCTTCCGATAAACTTTCGGAAACCATTTTGCGGACTCCCGGCAAGCTCCGAGACATCACGATTTGATCTTGGCGAGTTTCGACGAGCTTCTTCGGCAAGCTACGATCTTTCTCGGTGAGCTCTGCGAACTTCCGACATACCTTCTGGCGAGCTTCCGAAAACCCTTCGGCAAGCTCCCTACTCATTCTCGGCTAGTTCCGGCAGCATTCCCGACGAACCTTCAGACTTCCGTCGGACTCTCGAACTCCCAACGAATCCTTCATGCTTAATTCTGCCACTTTGTTTCGCTTTATGTCTTCATCGTTATCGTAGTTAATCCTGCACACACAAGCCAAATCTCTACTCCGATCTAGACAATTATTACAATGCGAATTGACATTCTGTTGCCCGGCACGTCATTGGTTGGCGCTTCGTCCGATTCTTCAGCGCATCGTCCTCTCTTGCGGCTTGTTGCCCAATCGGCGGTTGACCTCCGCAACTCCGATATCCTTGGTGCAATTCCGCTCTCCTTGGCCCGATGCCCAACATCCAAAGCGTTCTGTCATCCAATATCCTAACGTGATCTCCTCCGGCGCAACGTCAATTTCTCCTGCGTCAACTGTCTAATCCTGATCGAGTAGACCTGTATCACTCAAAATGTAGTTAAACATCTAAAAACAATCAATTAGTTTCATCATCAAAATCCAAGATTCAACAATCTCCCCCTTTTTGATGATGACAACTAATTGATGACTACCAGAGTTAACCTTAACTCCCCGGAGTTTAACCAAACTCCCCCTATCAATATGCCATTGATAGAATACTTAGATTATCCCAAATCTAAGCAACATTCATCACATGTTATGAAAAACATTTAAACCATCATGCAAATATATATAAAATATTCAATTCAATGCATGAAGTCATCAATATACTTCTCCCCTATGTCATCAACAAAAAGGAGAAGTAGCTCTAGCTATTTTAAAAGATATGCAAGTTTTTGTAACATGAAGCTAGATTTTCATCATAACATATAAGCACAAAAGCATAGCAAGATTCTTAAGTTCAATCATGGCAATTCAACACTTGCTTCTTGTGCAAGATTGGACTTTGCTTTTCTTTGCATGTTCTAACTAGCAAAAGCTTTCTCCCCTTTGTTTTTGTCGAAAAGAAGGGAAGAGTACAAGCTAGCCAGCATTTGCCTTGAGCTAGCAATCTTTCTCCTCCTATGTCATTGCTTACATAAATTATGAATTTGCATCAATCAATATTTCAATCATTACATGATACATACAAGACAAAAATGCAAAGAAATCATGAAAGACATCAATTGTTAAACATGATATGATAATAGTCTCAAAATTTTCAATTTGTGATACATGTGATACTTTGCGATACATGTGATACATTGCGATACTAAAAAATTTAATGTGATGCTTTTAAGGATATCAACCTATTTTTGATACAAAGCATGGCAAGAGCAATTATATTGCAAGTTTTCTAAGTTTTGCATTTTTTGCTTCTTTCGAGATAGCAATTCTTTGCTTCTCTACAAGCTAGCAACTTTTACGATATGCAAGTTTTACTACATACAAGCTAGCAAATTTAAAGATGTGCAAGTTGGCATATTTGCTTTTCTTTGCGATGTGCATGATAGCATTTCTTTGTAATGTTCAAGATAGCAAATTGTACATCATTCTAGCTAGCAAATTAAAGATGTTCAAGAAAGCAAGCTCTTTTCTTTCTTCTCTTTTGAGAAGTATCATTTTTGCTTCCTTAGCAAAATGCCAAACTAGCAAGGGACCATGTTTTAGATGAGGCAAGCAAACAATTTGGCAAGTGTTACATTTATATCTTTTCTTTAGATGTGCAAGAAAGTAAGCAAGTTTTTACATTTTCTTGACTTGTGCAAGCCAGCTAATTTCTCCTTCACATCAATTCAAGATAGCACATTAGCAACTCTTTCTCTCCCTTTGTCATTGGCAAAAAGAAAGAAAGATTCAAGTCATGAATATCAAAATAATAATTTTATCGTGAATATTTCATCATTGCGTGCATCATTATTGCATGCATAATACCAAATCATCATATATATTTTCAAAACATATAAACTCATTATTATATGCATGATTCCAAATCATCATTCATATCATTTCAATCATTGTTTCAATCATCACTATAACTCATCATGTACAAAATGTAAAATCATCTAACATGATACAAACATTTATTTTTAAAATATTTATCACTATTTTCATGTATGATAATAAAGTATTCATGATACCGAACATTAAGTCAACAATGATTCATTTTATCAAATCTCTTCTTTTTATAAATAATAAAAATTATAGGTATACAAAGAAGAGATTGTGATTAAAAAATCTCAAATAGTAAATCCAAGAAGTCAAGATCATAATTCGAATACAAACTCATTCAAATTCAAATCGTCAAATTCATCAAAAAGCAAATTAATTTTCAATCATCACATAAGGCATTTAAAGAATTTTTGAAACATAGAAGAATGATTAATTTAAGCATGCAATGTTTCAATCAAATTCAAGTCATGAATACCAATACTTTCATATTGTGAGTATCAATTCATGAATACCAAAAGATATTATTTGTGATTCCAATTTTGCAAGATCAAGATTATGATTTAGATAATACTCATTCAAATCAAATTGTTAACTTGAAACTCATAATCAAGTCATTAATTTCAAGATTCACAAAATATCAAGAAATCATTAATCTCGATCAAATGGGAAAAGTATTTTTTAAGTGATTCTTTTTCATCTAAGCATGCCTTAGTCTTTATATGCCAAATCAAGATAAGCATGAAAGTTCAAGACGTAAAGGCAAAATCTTATAAAGTAACTCATAAAGCAAGATTTTAAACATCTATTTTCAAGTCATATAAAGAGTAAGTCAAGGATTCAATTATCTCATGTCATGAATTCCAACAGGCATCTCAATTTATCAACATCACATTAAAAAGATATTTCAAAAAGACATATCAATAAGTGATTCATTTGTATCATTTCATTCATTCGGAAGATTCTCCTCTTTGGTAAATAAATCTAGGAGAACAAAATGAATTAAGGGAGATATAACATGATTGAAGCATTGAACATGATTCATATTTAAAATGTGTCTCATGTCATAAGTATGAATCAAGCATTTGTGAAATCCGAAATCATCCTCAAAGTCACATTTAATAAATTCATACATGACAAGCATAGAATTATTGAAAAGTCGATAAGATAGAGGATCGCATTTCGTTTTTATAAATTTCTATTGATTTGCTTCTTATAAGCATGCCTTTACCTTTAATAAAACAAGTGTCAACATTTAAGACGGAAAGGTAAATTTCATAAAACAAATCATCAAGCATGATTCCATGATAACATCCTTTTAATATCTTGATATTTATCATCAAGTATGATTTCAAAAAGTATGTTCAAGAGAAATCATTAAGACCAAATACATAATACACTCATTTATTTTCAAAGTATTTATCATGTTTATTTTCATGAGATTCATAAGATTGGTAAAATAAATTCATTAATCTCAATAGGATAGAAAATTCATTTCCATTTCATATAATTGATTTCATATGAGGGTATTCAAGTCTTTTGTGAAAACATGTATCATCATTTAAAATCAAAACATAAGTTTCATCATGAAGCCGTCAAGACCAAACACATCATGATATCACATCTATCATCATCATCAAAAGACTATCAAGAAATTCATACATAGATGTACATACACTATGTCATCTTAATATGTCATGAGAATGTCATCTTAATTCATCATAAAAACGATTAGACCAAAAACATGTTAATATAAAATGGGAGTTTCAAATCAACATTTACTTCAAAAACTCATGCATAACATAAAATCATCAAGATACACATGCATGGATTAATCCTAAGCATTATCACATATCATATAATTATCATCCTTAATGTTACATATATCATTCAACATTTCAAAACATAACATGCATGAAACCTTAGCAATATACTTTTCATGATCAAATTTTTTAAATTTTCAAAGATGCTAAAAAGAAAAACATAATATAATTTTTGAAAAATAATTTTTTATTTCCTATTCCTACTATCTAAATTAAGCACTAATGAAAAACTTCAAGTAATTTCAAAATAATTCAAGAGAGTTGACTTACCTTATAGTCGAAGCCCGTCAAAGCCTAATTCGTCGTTTCACCTTTGGAAGTTCTTGATTCATCCTTGGTTGCCTTCCTCTTCTTTGGCCTCTTCCTCCGTTCAAGTTCATTGTTTATTTTAGATTTTTGTTTAATGAACTTATTAAGATTTAGTGTTCGAAGTTCAAGTTCATCATTGTCCTCATCACTTGAGTCATCGCTCATGTGGTATTCATTTGTCCGGAGTTCCAAATCATTCCTATTCTTTAGAAGGTGGTTCAAGTGCTCATCGGGTTCAAAATGTTCCAAAAGTATCATTTCATAGGTCATTAATGACCCGATTAATTCTTCTAATGAAAAATCATTTAAATTTTTATCTCTTGTATTGCGGTTATTTTAGAATCCCACCTTTTTGGAAGGGATCTTAAGATCTTACTTACGAGATCAAAATTCAAAAAAGATTTATCAAGAACTCTTAGATTATTGACGACATCCGTGAAACGGGTGTACATGTCGCCTATAGTCTCGCTTGGTTGCATTCGAAAAAGCTCAAAATCATGCAATAAAATGTTAACTTTCGAGTCTTTGACTCTACTAGTTCCCTCGTGCATGATTTCAAGTGTTCGCCAAATATCAAAAGCCGTTTCACACATAGAAATCCGATTGAACTCATTTTTGTCCAAAGCGCAAATTAAGGCATTCATAGCCTTTGTGTTTAAAGAAAAATACTTCTCCAAATCCGACCATTCGTTCATCAGTTTAGAGGGAAGTTGAAAACCATTTTCAACAATGTTCTATAAATCCAAATTTATAGAAATTAAGAAAACTCTCATTCGAGTTTTCCAATAAGTGTAGTCCAATCCGTTAAACAACGGTGGACGAACAACCGAAAAGCCCTCTTGAAAGCCATGAAGAGCCATTTCTCTCAGGTGTAAATCCGAAATGAGAAATACCGTGCTCTGATACCAATTGTTAGGATCGGAGTGGCACTAAGAGGGGGGGGTGAATTAGTGCAGCAGATTAAAACGTCGGTTTTAGAAACTTTTTCGTACGATAAAAACCGAACTCGGAAGTGCTTAACTTGAAAGCGTGTTCGTAAATGTGTGCAGCAAAAGTAATGAGGAAGTAAAGCACTTAAAAAGATTTGCAGTAAGGTAAAGTGCAATAAATAAATGCAAACCAGTGAACACGTCAATTTTAAAGTGGTTCGGTCAAAATGACCTACATCCACTTGCGAAGCCTTCTTCGATGAGGCTCCCAACTTCCACTAGCAAATCACTTTGAAGGGGAAGGACAAATACCCCTCTTACAACTTTTTATAAGTGGTCCACAATCTTATAAAGTTTCAACAAGAAAGAAGGAGGTGAACACTCAAGCAATTGAAAACAAGACTTGCTAAAGACTTTGCTAAGGCTTTTATCTCAATCTATTGCTTTTTAAAGGTTGTAATCTCTGCTGAAAATTGAGGGGTATTTATAGGCCTCAAGAGGATTCAAATTTGGGCTCCAAAATTTGAATTCTCTTCGGTTCCCGAAGCTAGCGGTGCCACCGCCTATTAGTGGCGGTGCCACCGCCTGTCAATTCTGACACTAACAGTGTACTGGGCGGTGCCACCGCCCAATCCAACGATGCCACCGCCTAGCTCTTCGGGTGCTAGGCGGTGCCACCGCCCAGACCGGAGGTGCCACTGCCTGGCTCTCGGGTGTTGGGCGGTGCCACCGCCTGGCTCTGGTGGTGCCACCGCCTACACTATTTCAGTTCACTAGTTGGGCTCCAAACTTGGCCCAAACCAGTCCAAACTTGGGCCCAATTGGCCCCTACTTGGGTTATAAGATTAACACCTAATCCTAACCCTAATTAACATGCTAACTACAAATTTAAAGACATTTCCTAAGCTATTACAAAGTCCGTAAGTCAAGACTTCTTCCAGCGAGCTTCCAGTGAACTTTCGGCGGTCTTCCAATAAACTTCAGAAACCATTCTGCGGACTCCCGGCAAGCTCCGAGACTTCACGATTTGATCATGGCGAGTTTCGACGAGCTTCCTTGGCAAGCTACGATCTTTCTCGGTGAGCTCCGCGAACTTCCGACATACCTTCTGGCGAGCTTCCGAAAACCCTTCGGCAAGCTCCCTACTCATTCTCGGCTAGTTCCGGCAACATTCCCAACGAACCTTTGGACTTCCATCGGACTCTCGAACTCCCAACGAATCCTTCGCGCTTGACTCTGCCACTTTGTTTCGCTTTATGTCTTCATCGTTATCGTAGTTAATCCTGCACACATAAGCCAAAACTCTACTCCGATCTAGACAATTATTACAATGTGAATTGACATTCTGTTGCCCGACACGTCATTGGTTGGTGCTGCGTCCGATTCTTCAGTGCATCGTCCTCTCTTGCGGCTTGTTGCCCAATCAGCGGTTGACCTCCGCAACCCCGATATCCTTGGTGCAATTCCGCTCTCCTTGGCCCGATGCCCAACATCCAAAGCGTTCTGCCATCCAATATCCTAACGTGATCTTCTCTGGCGCAAGTCAATTCCTCCTGCGTCAACTGTCTAATCCTGATCAAGTAGACCTGTATCACTCAAAATGCAGTTAAACATCTAAACACAATCAATTAGTTTCATCATCAAAATCTGAGATTCAACGGGCGCGGTTGGTAATCAATGAGTTGCCCTATCCGGGAAGTAGTGGCGATGGTGGAGAAGGGGAAGCGGTGATCGCTAGCTGGGAAGTAGCAATGGGATGAGTTACAACTAAGGGGCAGAAATGTTACCGTGTGTGGCTGCGGCTGTCGTGGTTACCCTGTTTCGGTTGCCGCGAGGAGGGATGGTTGAGCGGCTGTAGCTGCGACCCAAGGGGAGGCGAGTGGTGGTGGACTCTAGCTGGGAAGCGGTCGCACAGCTACGATAGGATAAGACGCTAGCAGTGTCATCTCTGCCAAAGGCTCAGCTAAGGAGATAGCATTGCTAGCACCCTTATTGCCGAGGCAGTTGATAGTGAGGTAGTGGTTTGCAATAAGCGATGACGGTTGCGATGAAGCTGCTTACCGATCATAGTAATAGGGAATCATCCTTCACAGTCTGGAGGAGGTTGTCAAGTCCTGAGTCCAAAAGGAAGGTGACCCAAACGATGCCTGCAAAGTTTGCAAGTTCGACATCATGAGCAACGAGTTGCAGGAAGGTCTGCTTGCTATTGAGCCAGAACATGAGATTGGTGTGGATGGCATTAGCGGACACATCAATGAAGGCATTGACTCGATGAATAGGAGGGGTGCCGTCGCAACAGCAATGGCTGCGAGATCAGAGGTGATGTCACCAAGGAGAAGGCGACTAATGCTCTGATACCATATTAGAAATGAAATATGAAGAACATGTTATCTATGTTTGATATGATGCTCCTTATTTATACACATTAGAAGAGAGGATTTTTCTTAACAGAATTATGATATTTCCTCATGTAGTTCGGGAAATCTTGGCCTACTCGGCCACCAATAGCCCCTGAGCTAATGCCAACCAAGAATCTAGGGGCAACAATTGTAGAAAGTCTATCACCCTTGGCCAGCTCTTCAAGCGTGTCGGTGACATTGCCCAGAGCAATGGTTATGCCTCCCCGGGGTTATGCCTCCCCGGAGCACCATGTCCTCGAGCTCAATGACTTCACCCTTAGAGGCGACGTCAGCGACCACTTGCCCTTCCACCTCCATCACTTTCATCCTCATCTTTACTGATCTCTTATACATTGTGAAGAATACTAGAAGTTATCGCTCTTACACAAGAACGACCTTGCCATCAACCTCGCTGTCGGCCTCGAGCCACTGGAGGTGATCTCCAAGATTAAGATGCTATTGAATTCTATCTTTGGCGAGACGAGAGAAGGGGAGATCTTTGTGGTGCTGGAGATGAATGCCTTTGACAAGTCCACCTTGATCGATGCACTAATGAATCGCATCATGCGGAAGAGCATACATGGTTCCATCACCCTCAATAGTGAGAAGCTTAAGGGGCAGCTTCTCGAGGTGATATCTACTTACATCATGCAAGACGACCTCCTGCACCTCATACTTACTAAGGAAGAGACCTTGATGTTCTCTATGGAGTTCCAGCTACTACGGTCGGGCAAACTCGATCCATGTGAAGAAATCCACAGTAATAGAGGCACAAGGCCAATGTGCTTGAGGAAAACCCAACCCACTTGAAAAAATCTATAACAAAGAATACACATGGCCAACGTGCTTACAATACGAGTTAGAAAAACTTAATCCATGTGAGGAAGAAATTCGTCATAATGGAGGCATATGGCCAATGTATCTAAGATGCATGAGCCAAAAAAACTTGACCCATGTGAAGAAATCTACCATAGTAAAGGCACAAGGCTAATGTGCATGAGACGTATGAGATAGAAAACCCGACCCATATGAAAAAATCTGTCATGATAGAGGCACAAAGTCAACATGCTCAAGACGTATGAGTCAGGAAAATCGATTCGCATGAGAAGAAATCCACTATAATAAAGACAGAAGGCTAATGTGTTCGAGATGTATAACTCGTAAAAACCGAACTCGTGTGAGAAGAAATCCACTATGACAGAGACAGAAGGCCAACGTGTCAAAGATGTAACTCGTAAAAATCTAACTTGTGTGAGAAGAAATCCATCGTCATGGAGACAAAAGGTGAATGTGTCTGAGATGCACTAGTTTAAAAAATCCAACCCGCGTGAGAAGAAATCCATCACGACGAAGACATAAGGCCAATATACCTAAAACACATGAGTTAGGAAAACTTGACCCACGTAAGAAGAAATTTGTCATGGCGGAGATATAAGGCCAATGTATCCAAGATGCATGAGTTGAGAAAACCCGACCCACTTGAAAAAATTCTCTATAGCGAGGGCACATGACCAACATGCTCGAGATACATGAGTAGGGAAAACCCAACCCATATAAAGAAATTTGATATGGTAAAAGCATAAGACGAAATTTGCCAAAAACGTGTGAGTTGGGAATACCCGACGTATGCTAATAGAAATATGCTACAATGAATGTATAAGGCAAAATATTTTCAATATGTATGATTTAGGAAAACATGACTCGCGTGAAGAAACTTGCCACAACGGAGACACAAGGCTAATATATTGAAGATGCATGTATCAGGAAAACCTAACTTATGTGAATAAATTCGCTAGATGACGGCATATGACAAAATATGCTTAAGACGTGTGAACCAAGAAAACCTAACATATTCCAGCAGAAATCTGCTATAGTAAAAGTACAGGGTGAAATGTATCCAATATGTGTGAGTCAAAAATCTTGACCCACAATAGGAGGTCTCGAACACTCCCATGATAAATAAACTAAATGATATGCTTTGAGCCCCTCTTACAAGGACCTTGAAGCACGTCTTCAGGGGACCAATGATAAGGAATACAATATCAGCTAATGCATGATTGCTACGAGGGATCTGGGTCACCCTCCACCTATCTGTCTACATGGATGAAGATCCAAAACAAACAAACATAAGCTTTCTTTTTATCCATTATCATAAAGTAATCACAAACTTCCTTCTTTTCTTTTATGATAAGGAAAGGAAGACAATCATAAGTTTTCTTCTCATTCATTATGACAAGAAAGAAAATCACAAACTCCCTTCACATCTTCTAAGGTATAAAAAAAATCTTAAACTTAATACAAAGGGACTCCTTTTGAACTACTCGAACTCATATTTAGAGACTTCATATTATTAACTTAAGTATCGAAAAAATTGGAGTAAGAAATTTTTTTCTATCTCGAATGATATTTCAGACAATCTTACGTACATGGGTTCGGACCATGTCAGACTGATTAAGACGTCAACAATATTTTCTCATAACAAATAGGATCGTTAACTCAAAATTTTACAAAATAAAAAAGTTTTTCTAGAGAATATATTATATTATTATTATTATCATCGTTATAATCACTACTCGTTTTTTACCATTGAACTTACATTTTAATCACAAACCTTTTTCTTTTACTATATAGAACACTACGCACAGGTACAATTCCATACATATTTGACCGATCAGCTCCAAGCTTATTTTGTCCTCCACGAAAGAGACAAAGAAAGAATCAGCGAAGCAGGTAGGAACACGTCCCCGCCACCTCAGCAGCAGATATGGTTGGTTAATTTTTCTATACTACCCTGGGTCCCACTTCGCTGGGGGGTGTGTGCGGGGTTTCATTCCTAAGTATTCTTGGGGCCATCTTGGATCGAACACAAAGTTCATTCATTATAGTGATTACAAAAATATAAATATCATATTTCATACTTATCCTTCTAAATTTAATTTTTTTGTCATACTCAAATAGATATGAATGAACCTTACTAATAAATTAATGTTAATTGTCGTTGCTTATATCATAATTAAGACTTTTTTCTTGTCTCTCTACATTGTTTTAGTAATTTTTTCTTAAATTTAGAGCATACTCTCGATTGATCATGTATAATGAAGTTTCCATTTAATTCTGTGTGGATTACAACTTCTACGCAACCATAGATCTAACTTACTTACTTGTAGACTCGACATAGAAAAATATACATCTAAGTTATATTCGTGCATATATATATATATATATATATTATTATGTTTATTATAATACTAGTCAGCATCAGCGCTCACATAAGGTCATGTGTTTGTTCTGCACATGGAAAACAAGAGAAGTAAACCACGTCCCACGTAAATGCCCAACACACCCATCCAAGCTGATAAATGAAATAATAATAAAAAATAAATAATAATAATATCTTTCTTTTACAGTTAAGCTCACATTTTTAATGCCAAACTGTTTTCTTTTTACTAATATAAAACGTCATGCACAGGTAAAAATAGGCACAATTTGATACATACATGAATGACGATCGCCAAGCTTATTTTGTCCTCCACGAGAGAAGGAACCAGTGAAGATGGTGCGAACACGTCACCACCACCTCGCCGGCAGGCATCTCAGCACTCAAGTTGGCCTTTATGAGCTGGATCTTGTGGTGTATGTGGAACGCGTTGAAGTCTATCCGTCCTCGTGCTTCAAGCTTCAGCCACGGCCGCTCTCACCACTTGTGTCATTCTTGTTATAACAGAAAAATAACATTAAGATTGACATTCCGACACGTAATCGACATCCTTACGTAATTTGGTGTTATAGAACGTTGACCAATGAGGATTTATACTACAAATTAAAATGTCTAGAGAAAAGAAAATGTATCTGCATTTTTTTGACCAGAAATAAAAAAGGATATAATTTGGGAGATTTATTTATTTTTAAATATTAATTCTTTTACAGTATAATATTTAATGGTATTGTGGGAATGGCGTTGAACTATTATTGGTTAGATGCCACGTTCTCAGTGATAGAGGGGCGGCGTGTTGCGCCTCTCGTGGAAATGATCGCCAACTCGCAGAACATCGCCGATCTCAAATCCTCGTTCCTCGCCCGGTGCCCCTCTCCTCGCCGCCCCGGCGACCGCTTCGCCCGCCAGTTCTTACCGGCAAGTATCCTTCCGCGGCCCGCCGCCGCGCTCCGCCGCGACACCGACGCTGGGGATGGCGAGGTCCGGGGGATGGCGAAGCGGCGGGAGTTCTTGCTCTTGCCCTCGTTGGCCATGGCGGTGGGCTTCCTCCACTCGGTCGCCGCCGCCGCCGCTGCGGCGGAGGAGAAGGCACCCGAACCGCTCCCCGCTGCCGCCACTGTCGTAGACGTGGACAAAGGGAAGGAAAAGGAGAAGGAGAAGGAGAAGGAGGAGGAGGGGGAGCCGGAGATACTCTCTAGGGTTTATGACGCGACGGTAATTGGGGAGCCGCAGGCGGTGGGGAAGGACAAGAGGAGGGTGTGGGAGAAGCTGATGGGCGCTCGCGTCGTGTACTTGGGGGAGGCCGAGATGGTGCCAGATCGAGATGATAGGCTTCTTGAGCTGGAGATCGTCAAGAATCTTAGGAATCGATGTTTGGAGCAGCAGAAGACCGTATCTGTGGCCCTTGAGGCGTTCCCTATCGATCTCCAACAACAGCTTGATCAGTTCATGGATGGAAGGTTCGTCTTCTTTTTCTTTTCCTTCATGCTTGGAGAACTGATGACCTTGTCGATGTTTGGAGCAGCAGAAGACCGTATCTGTGGCCCTTGAGGCGTTCCCTATCGATCTCCAACAACAGCTTGATCAGTTCATGGATGAAGGTTCGTCTTCTTTTTTCTTTTCCTTCAGCTTGGAGAACTGATGACCTTGTCCACTTTTGTTACATTGTCTCTGGAATAAGCATTATTTTCTCAATTTGGATAGGGTTAGAGTACGAAAGCTATAAGTTCTTCTTCTTTTAGATTGTTTTTGTTCGAAATTTTGGATTCATTTTTGCTGTTGAGTACATGGATTAAGTGCTGTTCATTTTCTGATTTCTACAATTGATATGCTTCATTCTAATTTTGAAGTTTCTTAAATATAATAATGTGCAACTCCATGTGAAAAGTTAAAGAGCATCCTAAATCGAACTAAGGTTATTTTCTGATTTCTAGAACTGATATGCTTCATTCTAATTTTGAAGTTTCTTAACATAATAATGTGCAACTCCATGTGAAAAGTTAAAGAGCATCCTAATTCGAACTAAGGTTATTTTCTGATTTCTAGAACTGATATGCTTCATTCTAATTTTGAAGTTTCTTAAACATAATAATGTGCAACTCCATGTGAAAAGTTAAAGAGCATCCTAAATCGAACTAAGGTTATTTTCTGATTCTAGAACTGATATGCTCATTCTAATTTTGAAGTTCTTAAACATAATAATGCGCAACTCCATGTGAAAAGTTAAAGAGCATCTAATTCGAACTAAGGTTATTTTCTGATTCTAGAACTGATATGCTTCATTCTAATTTTGAAGTTCTTAAACATAATAATGCGCAACTCCTTGAAGTTTCTTAAACATAATAATGTGCAACTCGATGTGAAAAGTTAAAGAGCATCCTAATTCGAACTAAGGTTATTTTCTGATTTCTAGAACTGATATGCTTCATTCTAATTTGAAGTTTCTTAAACATAACAATGTGCAAGTCCATGTGAAAAGTTAAAGAGCATCCTAATTCGAACTAAGGTTATTTTCTGATTTCTAGAACTGATATGCTTCATTCTAATTTTGAAGTTTCTTAAACATAATAATGCGCAACTCCATGTGAAAAGTTAAAGAGCATCCTAATTCAAACTAAGGTTATTTTCTGATTTCTAGAACTGATATGCTTCATTCTAATTTTGAAGTTTCTTAAACATAATAATGTGCAACTCCATGTGAAAAGTTAAAGAGCATCCTAATTCGAACTAAGGTTATTTTCTGATTTCTAGAACTGATATGCTTCATTCTAATTTTGAAGTTTTTTAAACATAATAATGTGCAACTCCATGTGAAAAGTTAAAGAGCATCCTAATTCGAACTAAGGTTATTTTCTGATTTCTAGAACTGATATGCTTCATTCTAATTTTGAAGTTTCTTAAACATAACAATGTGCAAGTCCATGTGAAAAGTTAAAGAGCATCCTAATTCGAACTAAGGTTATTTTCTGATTTCTAGAACTGATATGCTTCATTCTAATTTTGAAGTTTCTTAAATATAATAATGTGCAACTCCATGTGAAAAGTTAAAGAGCATCCTAATTCGAACTAAGGTTAAGCTACAATGGGCCAAACTAGCCAAATTAATAGGGAGTAGCCCTTACTTTTCGCTTATTTAAACTCGATGCAGTATCATGATTGGACTAGCTCATCTAGGGCCTTATTTGGCCAAGAAATGGGTGCTGGGTAGCACACGAATAACTGACTTCGCATGCGATCCCTTCTCCCCCATGTGGATTAGCAGTTGTCAAGGATCTGACAAGATATGTAGAGCATATTTCGTATGCCAAAAAGAATCACGGCTCATGCAAAATGTGTGTATTAGTTCTTATGCAAGTCAAATTTGGACTATATAGGGTTTGGCTATTTGTACTAGTCCTTGGGCCATTGGGTGAAGGAAAAAAAAAAGTCTATTTCATCTTTGTGCAACTCCAGAAGGCTTTTATTTATTTTAGTTATTTTGGATGGATTTTATTCTTATTTTTAGTAGTTATTTTAGTATTTTAGAAGAATTATGAGTTAATTTAATTTCCTGTACTTTCTGTTTTTATGTATATTGGTTCAAGAGAAGTATTGGCATCTTACTGGCTTCATCTTTACCCTTAAACTATGTATGTTATGATAATCTTTTTTGTTATGACTAAAATAGGGTTTCTTTAAACTTTTGTGGATCCTTTTTTGGGAATAATAACTGAAGAAATCAAGATGAAGACCTGAAACATCCATTTTAGGCTGGTACTAGTTTTAATATTCAACCCTTGCAGATGCAGTCAAATGTTAAACTTCCTGTGTATTCTGCAGCTGGACTCAATCTGCAATAGACTTACAAGTGAGATTGGGTTAACCCTTAGGAAATTCTGCATTCCTGGCCCTCTAGGTGTCAGTATGATTTTTATTACATTCTTGCCTATCACTCCATTCATTGACCAAGATGGCTCTTTCTTTGGTTTATCATACGGCAATATGGCAGTTGCTGATATGGGATCTTGGTCATGGAAGTTTCACTACAAGGTGAATATGGAAGTGCTGTTTCTTTTTCCTTTTCGTTCTTACTATGATACACTATTGTTGTCGTGGGCCAAGCTAGACTTTATGACAAATTTTCCAAAACTTTATTATTTTCAACCTAGGCAGTATCGGATATAAGATTTACTTATCATATATTTGATCGCATTAGAATTATAATATTGTCCTATGGTAAATATACAAGTATATCTTCTTTTGTACCCTTTACGTAGGAAACTTGGTTGTCCCTGATTGATGTCTTTGTCTAAGTGTTTATCAAACATCATTCTTCTACTAGATTCCTTGGGACTAACAACTTTACCTTCACCATGTTGCTATAGTTATTATTATGATATATGCTTAAAACAAAACATAGACCAAACCCCTAGTCAAATAAAGTACTGAAAAGATGCCTTTCGATGTTAGGTAGTGACTCATTTTATCTCAAAATATAACCCACATCTTATGGAGACTGTTTTGTAGTATTGTTATCTATCCGCTCAGATATCTAACATCTTTTGTAGGTCATGCAAAGGTCATATACTGGATCATCAGAATTCTTGTAGATGTTGTACGATTATATAGGTCTCATCACCCACCAAACTATGTCCATTACATATGATGCTTGCCTCTGCAAGACTGGAGATTTGGAAAGGCACACAATAGGTTTTAACATGATCCTACACTCTACTGTTGTTGCTCTGATATATGAATATTATATTTGTAATGTCGAAGCTCGAAATAACATGGGTCCCTCAGGCAGGACTACTTAAAACATGCATTTTGGAGGTGGTTAAGTGGCTTATATACTATCTCAAGCTATAGTTCACCTTGGATGTGGTACCCCATTGGATATCGTAATTACTGCACCTGAAGTCTTTTGATTTGCTTATCGTGTTTTTTTCCTCATCAAATTCCTTTTGTTTTCCTTTCTAGTGTAGCATTCAGCCTTTTGTATAACTTCTTGTTCCTTTCTATTAATTCTACATGGCATGTTAAGTTTGAGTGTACTTTTTTGGAGCAACACAATAATTTTTATTAACCATTTTGTCATCTCTTCGTAGCTATTGCTGACTTATATTCATATGGTTCCTTATTTGTCAACCTATTAGTTGATTATCAAGTATAAACTGACCCAGGATCATTATTACTGTAGTAAAGTCTGATCTTTTACTATATTGTTTTAAATCTCATTCTCGATTTATTTTCTCGTACACCCTTATTGGAAAAGCTATATGTCATTGGCAGAATTGATGGAGGAAGCTTGAGGTCTTACACTTTTCATTGGCCATCTGCTCGCTGGCAGGAGTTTGAACCTCTTCTGAATTACTGCCGTGACAATGGAGTAAAGCTTGTTGCTTGTGGTACTCCACTGAAGGTAATTTGCCCTTGCAATTGAAGATATCCATGTGCATAACATCAAAATGTGAACTTCTATGCTTAATGCCACTCTTCTCTCATCCATGCATGTTAATAGCTTTTCCGTATTAATCAAATAAATGGATTTTTTTTTGCATGTAAGCTTTCAATACGATGTTTTGAAAACTAGAGACATAACAAAATTAACTTATTCTGAATATAATATTATCTTGCATTTTTTTCATTTATATACTCACTTTGTCCACTTATGATTGGCACATCTCCACCATTTCAGTTCAAAATCCTTTTATTTTTACCCATTTTGGTTGCCAATCCAACATGTTTAGGTTCAGTTTCCATTGTTCGCCCACCATATTTCTTCAATTATTATAACTGGTACTCTAACTATAGGATTTGTACCTCACCAACATATGGTCCTGCTCCATGCGTCCACTCAGAATTTCATTATATATTTTTTTTCAGGAATTATTTTTCCTTCCAACTTATATGCCTTTCTTTTCATGTTTGTTTCTTTCTAGTTTCAAATTAATGATAACCTCATTTTCCTCATCATATTACAATGGACTGGAAGGAACATATGAATGCTTGGTTTCACTTGGGATTCTCCTTCACTTTTGCTGAGATTATAGACTGTGAGCTAAACTTTCTGTTTGAGATGTATACCTTTCCTCTTATTTGAACTTATCATCTTGCAGATATTATTGCTAGAATTTAATTAACTGCCGAACTTTGTTAACTACTTTGTTCGTCTGTTTGCTTTATGGATATTAATTTTTACATGTTCGTAACCATCTGTTTGTGCATTTTTGGATCTGTCAAGAGCATTCATTTTTTTCTGCTAAATTTGTTAGGTCTTAAGAACTGTTCAAGCTGAAGGAATCCGAGGCCTTTCCAAAGAAGAACGCAAGTTATATGCTCCTCCAGCTGGCTCAGGCTTCATCTCTGGCTTCACTTCTATCTCTGGCAGGTCACTGATAGACAGGATTTCTTCAGATCCATCTGTTCTCTTTGGTCCTAGTTCATACCTATCTGCACAGGCAAGAGTTGTTGATGAATATAATATGTCCCAGAGTATCATGAAAGCTGTAAGTGATGGCAGTTCAGCAGGCATGCTTGTAGTTATAACTGGTGCAAGCCATGTAATTTATGGATCAAGAGGAACGGGAATTCCTGCTAGAATATCAAAGAAACTGCAAAAGAAAAACCAAGCTATCATTCTACTTGATCCTGAGAGACAACAGATACGCAGAGAGGGTGAAGTTCCTATTGCTGATTTCTTGTGGTACTCTGCTGCTAAACCTTGCAGTAGAAATTGCTTCGACCGCGCTGAAATTGCTCGAGTAATGAATGCAGCTGGTCGAAGACGGGAAGCCCTACCTCAGGTAATTGATTGCCATGTGTCACTATCCTTGGCTGTCAAATTGTTATCCTATGATTTTTTAGTTACTGTGAGAAGCTAAAATTTGGATTTTGACTATGAATATCAATTGCTTGAGCTTTGGTTTGTTGGCCCTGGACCTTGAGGCTCTTAATGAGGTCAAAGTAGTGATTTAAAAAGTGCTAGGTGCCAAGGTCCCAAAATGCTCTAGGCATTCGCCTTGGCACTTACTCGAGTGAAGCGAGGTACTATGAAATATTAAAATATAAAAAAATATTTAATACAATTGATAAATATGATTATATAAATAAAGTATAATATTAAATTGAAAAGATCTAAAATACTAAGTTACATTATCAATCTTCTAATAATAAAAATATCAAAAGACTCAACAATAAATAGAGATTAGTAGTGCTAAAATCTAAATATGGACTATTATATGGTAACAATAGTTAATAATCTACTGTTAACAATATTTAATCCACTATTAACAGTAGTTAAAGGGGAGAAAAGAATTATTGACGGTGGAAAGTGGGGAAGGAGAGGGCGATGGTGATGGAGGAGCTTTCGGACGATGATAGCGACGATAGAGGAAGCTGTGGATGATAGTAGCAGCGACGGAGGAAGCTATGGACATCAGCAACAGCGGCGGAGGAAGCTTCAGACGATAGTAGTGGCGATGGAGCTGCGGACGGCAATAGCAACCACGAAGAAAGCTTCAGGCTGTGGCAGAAGCGGTGGACGGCGATGTTGTGGGTGGAGGAAGCTTTATATGCGTTCGTTGGTGGTGGAGGAAGCTGCAATCCTCTCCCTCGACGGTGGAAGGAGTTGCACACGAAAATAGTGGTGGCAGAGGGAATTGTGAAAGAAAACTAGACTTACGGATCCGTCCGTCAATGGCAGAGAAAGCGTTGGTCCTATGCATTGGTGGTGGAGACAGCGACTGTGCACGAAGTAGGGTTTATGGGTCGGGGTTGCGACCCCGAGAGGGGGGGGGGGGAAGGAGGAGGGATTTTGCGTACGTAGCTTTAATAAAGCTATTTAGGTTAGTTGGTTCAATCATACCAACTAAGCTATTGTTCAACGGAACTAGACTATCAAGTTTGGTTCGATTGCTTTGCTTCAATCGGGCGCTCGCTCGAGGTGCCTAGTGCCTGGGTTCAGGCAAGTGCCCAGGCGGCACTTCACTAAAGCATGCCGCCTGAGCAAACCTTGAGGCGCTCAGGCCTCGCCTCACCTTACCTCACCCGAGTGCCTAGGCGAGCAGCGCCTGGGCTCCTATTTAAATTACTAGGACAAAGCCAACAGAATTTAACAACTTAGGTGCAAGCTTAGTCCAAGAATCCTTTTTGAGACTTAGGTTGAGAAATAACGTTTAAGCCTCTTTATATTTCATTAAAATACATAATGCTAATAGCTAAACTTTTAATCTTGTTTGTGCTGTTTGATTCAATTTATAAACAACATTTTCATGCCTTAAACTGGAGAGATAAAAAGGCATCAGATAGGTGTACGATGATGTGTGCATTATTAAAGAAACTCAGCTTATATATTTCAAGTCATGGTGAGATTCAAAATTTATTTATATGCATATATAACCCTCAAGCTATAAGTACTTGAACATATACCTTTAGGAAGTTCGTGTTTGCATGTCTACCCTGTAAAACAGCATGTATTTGTAGCAATACTCTCCCAGCACATCCTTTAGCAAACTTGAATGTGCACTTTTCTTTTCTGCAAGGTCAGGAAAGGGCAAAACTCAATAGGACATTCAACTCTTGCTCCTTAATGTCTCTCAAACTTGTTGAACCACAGTTTCTTAGGATTGAGGCATTTATATAACTTTAGGAGATACATACACATCTACCCTCTATTTTAGAGGGTGCAAATACAAACTTTCAAGGGAGATACAGGCAAATATCCACTATTTCAGTCATATGCATGCATATATGAACTCTTGAGGACTGCATACACAAATACCCATGGGTATTATATATGTGATAAACCTAAAAATTTATTATCACCCCTTCAGCCAGGCAGAGGCCCAAGCCTGGCCAGTTTATTAATTGGATCGAGATGATCAATGCAATGAGACCACATTATTCAGCGTTCGCTCAACATTTTTGTGTAATGGCTAGCCCTGTCCGTAGTTATCCTACTGCTGACTTATTTGTTCTTGGAGATGAATATTTTTTAAAACCTGATCTCCTGGACAGCTTTTAGGTAGTTGATTTATTTTATTTATGTTTTCTGTGATGTAGCATTTGGGCAATACACTTTATTGCTGACTTCTCGACTTTCTTCTTTCAACAGGACCTTCAGACAGGATTGGATCTTGGAATAGTCTCGCCAGAGATACTGCAGAACTTTTTTGACCTCGAGAAGTATCCTTTAGTCTCAGAACTCATTCACAGATTCCAAGTAAAGGACATCTTCCCTCTCACGTTTTTGTTTTTTTACTCTGTAATGCTGTGTTAAAGATCCATTAAATTACTGAGCATCTTAAGAGTTCCTAGTTCATATTTAAAAACAATGAGCTCAAAATTTGTTTGTGGTACTAGGCTACTAGCTACAGTAGCATATGAACAGGGTCAAGGAACTTTGCTTTTGTTTGTGTGTGTATTGTTTGACTACTTGTCTTCATTCAATTAGTTTTCTCTTTCAGGGATTCCGGGAAAGACTTCTGGCAGATCCTAAATTTCTGCATAGGTTGGCCATAGAAGAGGCTATTTCTATAACAACAACTCTTTTAGCACAATATGAAAGACGTAAAGGACGTTTTCTTGAAGAAATTGATTATGTTTTAACAGACACAATCAGAGGTTCAGTTGTTGACTTCTTTACTGTGTGGCTTCCTGCCCCAACTCTTTCATTTCTAACTTATGCCGATGACAGTTCATCTCTTGAGAGCTTTGAATTACTAAAGGGCCTTCTAGGATCAATTCCAGATAATGCCTTTCAGAAGAGTATTGTGGGTAAAGACTGGAATTCGATTCAAAGATTTGCGTCGGTAATTGTTGGTGGTTTGAAACTCGCTGGTGTCGGATTTATCTCTAGTATTGGTGCTGGAATTGCATCGGATGTTCTGTATTTTGTTCGTGGAACTCTGAAACCTGCATTAACTGTAAATAGCAGACGTAAAAGATCTCCAATATTTAAATCAGCAATTGTATATGGATGCTTTCTCGGAACATCAGCAAACCTGCGGTATCAGGTTCTTAATTTGGCAGCTTTAGTTTGATAAAATCAGTTCATGTATGCATTAGTTAGCAGTTATGCATTCTAAATAGTTTCCAGAATCAATTACTGCTTCTTATCTTTCTCTCCTTTGTCCTGTTACCTGGACCCATCTCAAAGTAGTTAAAACATGTTCTGACTCTTCCTAGTGCAAGAATATGCCTGCTGGTTGCTGCTTTAGTTGGCATATGCCAATTTATGCAATTGATTTGGCACTCTATCTTGAAGATATATGGAATGTGCAGTGTAATAATGTCCATGGTTTATGCTAGTCATAACTCGTTGATAACTATGCTAGTCATAACTCGGTGATGTCATCATTTAGTGTTTAATCATCAATTAAGAACTGTTGAAGGTAGAAATTCTTCTTCAAGACAATTGTCAGTACTTATTGACAGTATTTCAAAGCAATCTTTGAGTTCATGTTACTGTACAACTACTTTCAAATCATCAACCTGAGAACCTAAATGTGCAGATAATCGCTGGAATAGTGGAGCACCGACTTTCAGATTATCTATTATCTTACAACAGTGGACTGCTACTTGTAAATGCATTGTCTTTCATTGTCCGCACAATCAACTCATACTGGGGAACACAGGTTAGTAGAGTCTTAAATTCTGGATCTGTTCGTCTGGTGATATATTCTCTATTTGTTTTTGGCACATAAGAAACCTGTGATTATGATATACTAGGAGGGGGATTATGTTGTGCACTGTTTTGCTATTTATTTTATGGCTCTTATGTGAAGACAAGGTCTGCAATACTGTACCGTACCGGTGTTTCGAGGTTGGCTCGGTACGGTAGGGTACCATGTACTGAGCGGTACACCTAATTTAAGGTGTAAAATCCTCTGAAAATACCTAAAAAAAAAGTTAGGATAGGGTTTTTAAGTTAGAAATAAATATAGTAATAGTATAAGTTTAGCAAAATCAATGTAAATTAGGTAAGAATAGTATCACATATCTTTTTCGGGCTTTGAGGAAGTCTTGTTCAAGATTCGTATTTCAGTCTATTATGGATTGTCCTTCTGTAAATATTGAAATATCTATAGAAAAATTATTTGAATTGTTAGACTATTTTGTTACAATATAAACGTGAAGGACGCTGAGGATCTCCCGCCTCATCAAATAGAGGATCCTCTTGGTTCTCTATTGCTTCAACCCAATCTAACATTGGTTCTGAATCTTCGTTGTAGAATTAGAGGTCAATAGGATCAATATTTGATTCCTCTGCCTCCTTATCCAACTCAGCACATCGCAATCTTAATCGTATGTTATAATGGACATATACTAGTTTCTCTAACCGTCTGTATGAGAGTTTGTTGCGGACTTTCGTATGAATCAATGCAAACGTTGACCAATTACGTTCGCAACCACTAGATGATGTTTGTGAAAGTACACGAACGACAACCTTCCTTAAATGTGGTGCATCCCCTCCAAATTGTAGCCATCACTCGACTGCAAAAAGATATAAATAAGATTTTATTAGCATAACAAATGATTAACATTAAATATAATTGATAATCAATATATATAACTTTTCCTCATTAGGATCCATAATGTAATGATACGATACAGCTACAACGTCGGAGAATGAACCAACTGTTTCTCAAAATAATCGACCTTCCATAAGAGTATCGGCTACATCAGTAGTGTTTGGCAAGAGCCGATATATAACATTTCGTAGTGTTGTTAGGAAATCATTTTGCGTTCTGAGAGCATATCGATATTGAATTGTCAGGTTTAGATAATACGCTGCAAGATATAATTTTGTTAGTATGATTTTTTATTATTTAAATAATAATAAATTAAATTAGTCTAAATATAAATTTACTTGCATTACGGATATCTTGATCCATATGAACTTCGGTTCGACGATCAATGATCCATACGTATTGGTCGGCCTTAAAATCATCTTTGAATGCTCTCATGACCTCTCTTGCTGAAATTAGCATATATTTAAGATACGGTATTTGTGGACGCTTATCCATATCGGCCTTGCGGAGGACAATATAAAGTGGTTCCACACCTTTTATGATTTCTCTCGTAGTCTCCTAAAATCTAGAGGAAAAAATGAACTTTTCTATCTTCTTTCCATCGCTCAATTTCGAATATCTGAATTCAGACCACTATTGTGAGGTGACCATTGCCTTCAAGCCATGCCTTTTTTGCTGTAATGACTTTAATGCAATAAAATTGGTAGCAAACCAAGTAATTCTAGGTCAGAGTATCTCATCGTTTACATACTTTTGCATTAAAGTGTGGACCTAATGATGATTATATATAAACTTTGTAATTGATTGTGCTCGAGCTACACAATTTTTGACCGCATTCAACTCACCAATATCCTTCAGCATTAGATCTATGCAATGAGATGCACATGGAGTCTAAAACAAAGTTTCTTTTTTTACCATCAATTGCAACCCGACCTTTTTGAAATTCGCTCTATTGTCGGTTATTATTTGGACAATATACTGTGGTCCAATCTCCTCTACTATTGTCCATCAAGCTCTCAATGTAGTTTGCATCTTGGACTTTTTCAGAAGCATTAACGGACTTATGAAACATTACTCTTCTGTTGCAATAAACAAGAAAATTGATGATACTCATTCTTGTTGGCCCTGTCCAACTATCACACATCAGTGTCACCCCATATTCGTCCCATTGCCTCTTGAAGGATTTGATCCAATCCTTTAGTTTTGCCACCTCCTCATCTAAGTACACGTCGTAAATCTCCTTTGGTGTTGAAGGTTAGATCCCCGTACCAGACTTTTGAATAGAAGAGACCATGCTTTGATAATATGGACCTTAGGCTGTGTTGGTTGGAATCCTGTGGAAGTTGAACCATTTTAAGATTGCTTTCCCAATATCCCCTTTTTTTTCTTTTGTGTATGCATCGTCAATCCGTATTTGTTTCACTATTTGTGGGGGATAGGCTTGCGGATCAATATCAATAATATATGGTGCGGACCTCCTGCTAAGACCTCTCATAAAACCACGGAGTCCACCATAGCTCATGTTACTAGTTTGGCCTAACTGAGAAGGAGCAGTTGGTTGTCTCATGTTGCAAACCTTTGGATTCTATTACCACTGCCATGCTCTAATTGTGAGTCAGGTCGTCGATACCTTATTGCTTTATCGACTGTATACTGATGTTCCAGTGATGCACGAATCCCAACTGTGAGATCCGGGTTGACTTGATCGTTGCAACCCTCATACTGATCATAAACTGGTTCTTGTGTAGCCCTATAATATTCTTCCTCAACTCTTGCCTTCTTTTTTAATATATCTTCCTTTGCTTGTTGTAGCTTATTTGGAAATAATTTACGGATCTTCGTCAGAACCTTCTTGCATTTTGCAACATCAGGATACCCGCCAGCCAAATGCATTTTCACTCGAGTTATTCCTCCACCCTTGCCAATGTAGTCACAATAAATACATTGCCAATGATGACGGTTCCCATCTATCTTTCGAGCATGAACCCATGCATCATCATGTGGCTGTTCCTTTGGTGCCATGATCCTACCAAATTTAAATCAAATAAATTATAAAGTATAAACATATTAAATTGACCAAATATCGATAACAAATCACTAATCGCAGCATTAAATAATTTTATTAAAACATAACTAATCATATTTTATTAAAACATAACTAATTATGATAAAATCATCATTAGATACACTAATCACCTGATTAACATAGTTAATTTCCCACTAATTACTTATCTTTCAACACTATAAATATGGCAAACACCCTAATAGGTATTAAACACATTGAATTGACATAAAATCAAACAAATTTTGATTAAATCATCATTAAAATGATTAATCACAGCATTAAATAACTTTAATAAAACCTAATTAAACATATTTTATCATCATATATATGTCAAACACATAAAAAAAAATTAAATATGTAATTTTGATCCAATATGAACCAAATTATGATAAAATTATCATTAGATACACTAATTACATGTTTAACATAGTTAATTTTCTACTAATTACTTCTCTTTCAACATTATAAACATGACAAACATCCTAATAGGTATTAAACACATTGAATTGATATAAAATCAAACAAATTTCAATTAAATTGTCATTAAAATGACTAATCGCAGCATTAAATAACTTTAATTAAACCTATTTTACCATCATAAATATGTTACATACATAGAAACATTAAATATATAATTTTGATCCAATTATGATAAAATCATCATTAGATACACTAATCACCTAATTAATATAGTTAATTTCCCACTAATTATTTCTCTTTCAACACCATAAACATGATAAACACCCTAATAGGTATTAATCACATTGAATTGACATAAAATCGAACAAATTTCGATTAAATCATCATTAAAATGACTAATCGTATCATTAAATAACTTTAATAAAACCTAATTAAATATATTTTACCATCATATATATGTCAAACACATAAAAGAAACATTAAATATGTAATTTTGATCCAATATGATTCAAAGTATGATAAAATGATCATTAGATACAATAATTATATGATTAACATAGTTAATTTTCTACTAATTATTTATCTTTCAACACTATAAACATGGTAAACACCCTAATAGAGATTAAACACATTGAATTGACATAAAATCGAATAAATTTTGATTAAATAATCATTAAAATGACTAATCGCAGCATTAAATAACTTTAATAAAACCTAATTAAACTTATTTTACTATCATAAATATTTTTCAATATTTAATATGCATGAAACACATTAATCATAATATTAAAGATCTTAATTACTCTCTAGTTAAAGAAAGAGAATACATACCTTTTGATTAGAAAGTTCCTCCTCTTAATCTTCCCAAATTAGCCTTAGAGGAAAAGAATGGTTTAAATACTATGAGAAAGGGCTTCAACGGTCAATTTGACTATTGGAGCACTATAGCACTGTTACAGTGTGGATCGTTACCGCCCGATATTACCCCGTATCGTGCTTTTAAATGTTCCACCCGGTTGCGGGTGATCCGCATACCAGTATGCCGTTGAACCGGTACGTATCGCCCGTACCGGGTTGTATCATTCGAAATTGCCTACCTTGTGTGAAGGTGTACCATAAAATTTAAAAAGTATACAACTATCAACCAAAATGAGCAAATTACTTTATCTAAACAAGTATCCTTAGCAATTTTGATTAACTCGGTAACAATATGAAGTGGCATGGTAGTCCAATTTAAGGTTTAAAAGACCAACTTAATACTATTATTGGTGCTATAAATGGGACTAGCGTAGACAGGCCAGCACACACCAAAGAATATTAAGAATTTTAATATTTTAAGAATCAATGACCAGTTGAAGAAGTGCACACCAAGTGGTAACATGAAATTCTAAAGCATGGTCCATATTTACACTCTAATTTGATTTTGAATATATTTACCACCAAGTTAATGCCAGAAATAACTAAAGATACTCAATTTATGAAATTAGATTGAAAAGGCAAGGGATAAATTTTTTTGATGAAATTGCAATGAATTTGGATGAATTCCCATCAGAGACAAAGAAGGAAGATAATCATAGTTACCTAACCTAAAATATCATTTCTTATTAAAAACTCATTGTGCTATACACATCTCAGTCATGCAGGATTTTATTAGATAGACTACTTAAAAACAATTCAACTGCTATCGGGGCTATGGACATCCAATTGACTTTTTAAAGATTGGATTGAAATCTTATCTTATCAATTCTTATCTAGCAAGAGATAAATCTTAAAAGTAGTGATAATATATGATGTTTCAACACTAGAGTGTGCTGTCATTATTAGGACTTCAAAACATGGATGAAAAGAGTCTATAAGTCTCAGAAAAAAAATAAAAATCTATTTAGACATGTTGAAAATAAAAAAAATCGTTTTTTAGGATTAGACATCACTCTGCAAGTGTCCTCTTATGTTCTGCAGTTTCTTGAGGTAGTTCTTTGGAGATTCTGTTCTTTTAGAAATTTATCCCATTGTCTGCTCATTCTTTTATTGCTGAGGCCAACAGTACAATAATATTGGTTCTCTAATTGAGATAATCAGAGTTTTCAATAGGCTAGAGATAACCAACTTTGTTCTGTTTCTTAATGAATTTTCTGTGAGCTTTTACTTACTATTAGCTAACCTTTTGCTTTAGATCACCAAACCCCAGCATCATTACAAATTTATAGATATTTTGCTTTTATGACCAAATACATGCAATGCTACATTAGTTATACAGTGTACGGGTTGGCAACTCTTTAAGCTGAATTAGTTGGGTTGCATTAACCTCCACAATCAGGCAAATAGGCCTGCTAAACGTGAATGTTGACTTTCAATTGACAGGGAAACTTGGTTTCAACAACACATGCTAAGAAGATGTCACGTGAAGAAAATGATTCAGCTGATTTTTTTCTCAGTTTTCCTAGTTTTGATTAATGTTGTCGTTCTGCTTATATGAATCGGAAAGCTTATGCGGCAGTGCTAGTATTATCTCATCTTCACCTGATTTACTTGCTTTCTATTTGCAGCAATGGGTCGATCTTGCACGATTTACAGGATTACAGACACATAACAAAGAAGCTGTACCTGATCAGGTTGTAGATACACCTGATATCCCACTTTTAGAATGCAGCTCTAAAAAGGTAAACGAGGTTGATGAAAGCAACAATCAGTCAGGTGACACCCCTACATAATGTCTGATCGGTAATGCATCCCCTTCGCCGCAAAGGATGGTTTGGGACACTTGGCAATCAGACAACTTGGAGGTTTAAAATCATCGACCTATACAATATGCAGTGTTTTTGGTAATCAAAGCAAAATTATTTGGGCCTTCTTTCTTGAGATCTAAAAATTTGCAGTTCTGGCCTGTTTGATCTGTCTAGAGTTTTGGGCACCCTCCACTAATGGAAATATTCTATTCTTCAATCCAAAAAAGATTTTTTGCCCAAAACTAATAAGATGACAAGATCTTGGAACTCTACTGCTTTATGCTGATTATGTTCCTGCACAAAGTTTAATATTCAGTGAGGTGGGCATGCAAATTATAATTTTTTACCTACTGAAGATTCATACCCATTATATTAAATTGTTGTGGTCACTGATCAATCTCCTATACCTACATCGTCGGTCAAGCAAAAGTGAAGCATTATTTTAATAATGGTCTGTGTTTTACCTCTTTAGTACTAAAGGTGCATGTTAAACGGGAGAGTTTTTTGTTTTATGATCCAATAGTTCCATACCTGAAAAATTTTATGTAAAATCTTTGTAATTTTACATTGTTGTTGCAATTGTTTTCTTTTTCCTTTTTTGTTTCATGATCTGTCTTTTAATAATGGTCTATTTTTTGTAATGGTCTGTTGCAAAAGTGAAGCATTATTTTAACAATGGTCTGTTTTTTACCTCTTTAGTACTAAAGATGCATGTTAAAGGGGAGAGTTTTTTGTTTTATGACCCAATAGTTTCATACCTGAAAAATTGTGTAAAATCTTTGTAATTTTACATTGTTGTTGCAATTGTTTTCTTTTTTCCTTTTTTGTTTTATGGTCTAATAATAGTTTCGTACCTGAATAATTTTATGTAAAATCTTTGTAATTTTACATTGTTGTTGCAGTTGTTTCTTTGTGACAGGTGAATCACTCATGAAGCATACTTGGTATTTACCCTTGTTACATGTATAGCCAACCAATAATCCTGTTTCCAAGTTTCCATAAGCCACCTGTTATTTTTCGCCTTGTGCATATTTTTTGGCTGAAAAGAACCCTGCTTTTCACATATAAAAAATCTTTGCCCGCTGACCATATAATTATTTCTTCTTGTTAATGGAGCAATTATCAACTTTATATTTATTTGAGCTTCTTCAGAAGTTGTTTTGCTATCCTCCGTAGTTTCCTTTCTATCTTGTATAACTTATGGAGTTCTTCTGCATGCATCTTTTTTTTTTTTACATGCATGTTGTTATCAGAACTGCTGCAGTGGTTAAACTTCTCTCTTTCCTACAAGCGGAGAACAAAAGGTTTGAAGTTATGATCTTTAAACTTTATTGAAGCTGCAGTAATTTAGTCGCCAATGTGGTATCGTTTCTGCACTGTAAAATGTTTGATGATCCCATTTTGCCGTGCGGTTAGAAATTTTCTTGTTCTTCTCAAATATTTGTTACTTCAATGTTGGCGTGAGAAATCTGAGTTGGTGTTACGTGATAGATATAGTAAGTTTGACTACAATGGCAATGAAACAACTGTAGCTTTTCATGTATAACATAGTCTTCTCGAGCATTACTTTTCTAAAAAAACAAATATTTTTTTGACTTACTGGAATTTATTGGGCACGTTTTGCAGACGGCATTGGGTTATCAATGACGAGATTCTCGCCGCCACTGGTGGGATCCATATCTGTATTGGTGAATCTAGTAATTATACAGTCCTCTTATTGGGGGAGATTATTATGTTTTCAATTCGAATCATGATGCCGCCAAGAAAATAGTTCATGGCTCTTTATAACCTGCATGATTCTTGTATACAGTTATCTTGACATTCGATCTGGTCATCCATTGAACCAATGCATAAACTACTAGAATCATAGATTTGATAAATTTTAATAGATAAAGTATAATCATATATTATAATAAAAAATAAATAAGAGTAAAATAGTTAAAAGAGAATGGTAGACACTAATAAAATAATACAGTATGGAAGGGTAACAAATATGATAGAAAGTAGTTAATTATGCTTGTAATAATTTAAATATATTCGATAACAAATAAAAAATAAAGAATATACAATTCTTTTTTACGATCGAATGATTTAACTAATGAAGCGAATCGGTGTAGAATCTGATTCTTAAGCTTTCCAAGTCAATCATTCCAATTCCAATTGAGGTTTTATAATTATTCTCTCATTCCCCAAGTTAGATTGTTTAGACACAATTTTGGATTGTAATTTTTGAAAACACCTAAGAAGATGATAGTTAGCCACACTAATTATAAGAGCTTTTTTTTTCAAGTAATCTCAATAGATTGTTTTAATATAATAAAGTGCTCGTATTTTTGCTGAGAGTATATAGATAAATTATATGTATTTATTACATGATACATAATGAACTTTACAAAGGCTTATTAGGTCAAACGACAAACCTTTTTTAGCTCCGACTCAATTCGCGTATCCTAAATCACTAATTGAAAACAATCTATTTCATTCTAATTTAAATTGGACAATAAAATTTTGATATATGTATTTTATTAAATTTGTTAGAATTATATTATATCTTTTATATATAACCCATCCTTTTTTCATTAATACATCAATTTTTCTTGAGAGGAGGAAGAGAAGATGGATCGTAAAAGGTTAGATCGAATGAGAGAGCAACCATATCTTCAATATTTTATCATATCAACTAAGATATGAATGAATCTATTTATGAGATACTAATCAAATAAAAGAAAAGACCAAGCAAAACTCTTTTTATTTAAAATTGTTGAAATTATATCATATCTTTTATGTATAACCCATTCTTTCTTACATCAGTTCAGTTTTCCTCTTCTGGACACATGCGAGGAGGAAGAGGAGAAGAGACTGTGAAAGGTTAGATGGGATGAAAGGTCAACAATATCTTCATTATTTTATCATATCAACTAAGATATGGACGAATCAATTTAATATCCTCAAACTAATTACGTCACTATTCAACCTCTTAATGGGATGCTCCACCTCGAGCAAAGGCATTTAGAGTGTTCGATGAAACCTCTTCGATCGAAAGCATCTTCATGCACTTAATGCACTTTGCCTTGACCACAGGTATCCACGGCCTCCAATGCCATCTTCTTAGCTAAAATATCTTTTTGTGTTCTTAGCTAAAGTATCTTGATGTGGCGCTACTCGACCAAAAGTGTCCTCAAGCAAAAACAACTAAAGGCACTCCATGTGGTTTTCTTGATGTAATTTATTATGCTACATACAATAACATCGGGAGGGAGGGATAGAAGCAAACTTCTTTGACCAAGACATGTTCATGTGTATGATAAACCAGACATAGACAATAACATATACTGCACTCACTCAATATCTTTATCTTAGATAAAATTATTTAAAATATACATTATGATCTTCTTGATCAAAATATCTTCTTACATTTAGTGTCACTTACTTACCACCCATAGATCATAAGTTTTCTTTTCTTTATTATTATTATTATTATTAGTATCGATAAATCTGGGTATCAAAATATTAATAGCACTACTAAGTGTTAATAATGAAATAAATTTGATATGATATTTTTTATTTATACACGTTAAGAGGAAGAATTTTTTTTTATAGAGCTGTGATATTTTTTTATATAATTAAAAAATTTTAGTTATTATCAAAGAAAATTTTAGCTGCTATCACTAAGTTGCATAGGTTCAGTTAAGCGAAGTGTAATAAAAATAACTATGCGAAATATTTATTACTTTGTTTCAAGTGATTGATTAATGAAAAAGCTATAGGATGAGACTCCATACGAATTCCAAATCATCAAATTGAATATAAATTATTCTTATAAAGGCGGCATGTCCGCATCGATTTAATGATTGCCAACAGCACGCTCACCGAGACCAAAGTCCAAGGCAGAAAGGGACCCACAGCCACCCAAGGCGAAAAGGCAAGCGGGGCCCACGCTCCCTGCACTCTCCACTGCCATTTGCTCCCTACGCCCGCAGGTGTTCGCCCGCGAAATCTGTGCCCACTGCTTCCCTACATTATTGCGCTTCTCAAAAAGCCAACCAAGAAGCTTCCAAATCCTCTTCCCAATACCTCTCTCCACCCTAATCCGCCCTTTGCACTCTCACATTTCCCCATAACTCATCCCTCTCCTTCCGTCTTCCGATTGCAGTAACTCCCGTATGGGCCTCCCCTGTGTCTTCTTCCTCCTCTTTGCCTTCCTCCCTCGTGTCTTCTCTGCTTTAAGTTTCCCTGTCGGCGGCCGAGTCACCATCCCGGTTCCCTCCGCGTACCAGCCGGGCTTCGTGGGAAGAGCCTTCGTCCTCGCGGCCGGGAACGCTCCCCCGGACTTCAGGGCGGCGCTGAGCGTCGAGGCGATCGCAGGCGCCGGCTACTCCTGCTCCGTTGTCGTTCTCCTCGGGGACGTCAAGGTGTGGGCTTCCGACCACGTTACCAAGTTCATTCCCGCCGGCAGATGCGTCCTCGAAATGACCCCTGACGGCGACCTGCAACTGATGGACCGCGCCGGTCGAATCGGGTGGCGTTCGGGCACCACCGGGCTTGGCGTGAAGGTGATATCTATATCGTGATCTTTGGTTCCAGTTTCTTGGTCCTCATTCTCCCCCTCCCAACCCACCCCTTGTGTGTGAAACAGAGTCTCCTCCTCAAAAAGAACACAGGCAACCTCGTCCTTGCCGACGCACAGAACCAAACCAGATGGCAGAGCTTCGAGCATCCGACGAACACAATGCTGTGGGGGCAGCGACTTAACGCGTCTTCTCGGCTGACTTCTTTCCCGGTCAATTCCTCATCATTCTACTCCTTGGAAGTCCACAAGGATAAGCTCGTAGCCTACCTGAACTGGAGAGGCGAGAGGTACTCGTACTGGGAGCTCCAGCCTCGAGCAGGCAGGAGCATTGCGTATACCAGAGTGGGCTCGACAGGGCTGAAGGTGTTCGACGTGAACTCCCGGAAGATCACTCAAATCCTGGCAATGAAGTCCGGGGCGGTCAGATTCTTAGCCTTGGGGAGCAAAGGCAACCTGGGGCTCTACTACTACTCGGCAAGCCACGGCAAGTTTGAGCCGTCGTGTCGCGCACTCGAGTTGTGCGATCTTCCTCTTCCCTGTGGACCATACGGGATATGCTCTTCCACCAACACCTGCGCGTATCTGCAACTCTCAGGGATGGAGTACAGCACCAGCTTCTGTGGGTTGGCGATCTCGGAGGTGGAGATGGTGGAGTTGCGGAGCGTCGTCACCGTGCTAAGAACTTCATCATCGGCGTCCAATGTTAGCAAGGAGGAATGCTTGGCCTCTTGCTTGGACGACTGCTCGTGTGCCGCAGCCCTGCACACGAACGGCCATGGCGTCGGCACGGGAGAGTGGTGTTCTCGGTACGCGTTGGTCGGCGGTGCTCGAGAAGTCGAGGTGGGGGCGACTGATTCCAGCTACTGGATAAAGGTCGCAAGGAAAGGAAGCGCACGCCATGAGACTTCCGCGAGTCTGGTGACGAAGGTTCTCATCGTGGGTGGGGTGGTGGACGCGGTGGCGCTGTGTGTAATTCTGGGAGGACTTGTGTACTATTTCTTTAAAATTCGTAAAAGATCAGTAGATTCGGGAACTAATAACAGCTGATCTCTGCAACATTTTTCTGATTTGCTTCTATTGGGCTAACGTTTTCTATAATTTTGAAGAAAAAATCATTTGAATTGATGGCATGGCATAAAATGTTTTGTTTAACAAATCATTTCAATTTTCGTGCAGATCAAAGATGAAGTATATTTCTGGGTTGGGTCGGCTCGGACCGGGCTTAGGCCGGGATGGGCAATACTTGTAATGGTGGATTCATATAGAGTCTACCTTATTGGTACTCGTCTCTTCTACGAGATGAAATTTACCCGACACTCCGACGCATCTCTTACATGATTCAACAACATCAAAGATTTGGTCATTATCCTTTCAAACTGGAGTCAACCTCAGCCATCACTTTTTATTTCTCCTCTCTCTCTCTCTCTCTCTCTCTCTCTCTCTCTCTCTCTCTATTTATAAGTAATTCGACTCCCACCAATCCCTTTACGGTCCCCTATATAAAGAGGGCGTGTCACAAAGGCTGGTGGCGAACGAGAGAGAGAGAGAGAGAGAGGGAGGAGAGGGGGCGTCACATGGGGGTTGCCACCGATGCGGCTCCGGTGGCGGTGGTGGCGCCGCCGTCGAAGAAGATGGCCGCGGACTTCGTGATGGGCGGGGCCGCCGCGGTGGTGGCTAAGAGCGGGGCCGCGCCGGTGGAGAGGGTGAAGCTCCTGCTGCAGAACCAGGGGGAGCTGATGAGGAGGGGGTATCTGACGACGCCTTACACGGGCATCGGGGATTGCTTCGCGAGGGTTCTTAGGGGCGAAGGAGTGCTCGCTCTTTGGAGAGGCAACCAGGCCAATGTTGTCCGATATTTCCCGACTCAGGTTGGAATTTTCTTGGAAGAAGATCGTTTGTTTTCCTTAAATTGTCTCTCTGCTATTCGATTCTTTTTGATGAAGAGGAGAATTAGACGAAATAATCTATTGGGAAGTATGTGTGTTGGTTGCATAAATCTGAGTTATTCTGAGGATTTTTTGGTGATCAAAGTAGAAATAGTTTGATACAATTACTTATGAGAAAAAGTGATACTAAATCATTATTTTTCTAAAGGTGATTACCGAGTTCTCATGATTTACTTATGAGAAAATTAGTTGTTCTTGTGAAGTGATTCTTTGTGACATCAACAGAATTACTGATGTATCTTTGAGATCAGCAAAGTTTAGACACTATAATCGATCAATTTTTACTTATTTAACTGATTAAAAGGTAGCAATTCTCGCACAAATTAGATGTCTTTGCTTCGTACTGGAGAGATTGAAATTTCGATAGGTTTCCATTTGATGATGATGATGATGATGATGATGATGATAACTCTTTGCATGCTTGGCGAGAGAAATGTACAACAACATCTTCCAGTGAATACAGCTTAAAAGATGCTGCTGTTGGCAACTTAACAGAAGTTGTGGAATATTCCAGCATGTTTCACTCAATATGATTTGAGGAATATTACTTTCAATATGATTTAAGGGGGCTAATATGCACAAAGAGGGCTTGGGAGATTTTCATATGATTAATTTGAATTGAGGACATGTAAAATAAAAAAAAAATTGCTTGACTAACGTAAAAGATCCAAAAAAGTACTACTATGGTTGTCTTCCATCATTCCCACCAAACTTTCAACCTATCATTGCTTTGCCAATTAAGGTGTCCTACATGCAAATGTGTCTTTTAGCTTGATCTCAATGTTCTTTCTCCTCTTTTTTCTATTTCCAGTTTATTGAAATCATTTGAGGCACAGTTAAGGCTGTGCCTCTTGAAGTATGAGCCACTCTTTTGACTGAACTGGATATTAAGTTTTTTAACATCCCAGAGATTAGGTGATTCAATTCCACCAAATGATGATCCGTGTATGTTCTAGACATTGCTGGGGTTTGATCAACCAACACTTAACTTTTTGTGGAGAATCCACTGGATTAGATATATAATCAGAAGGGGATCATTCTGACCAATTATCAATTGATTTTTTGATGATATATATGAACAAAAGAGAAACTGTACACATATAGCATTCAGATAGCTACTTAAACATAAGCCTTCATTAACTATATATGGGTGTCAATTGAATTGTACTTATAATTATCATTTGATAGATAATGGATCTTTTGACAAAATAGAATAAACAAAAGGGACTTAATACTATATACTCTGGTCAGTAACCTGACCATTATCCATTCAAATTCCTGCAACATCTTTTTGTTTCTTCATTTTTTTTTTCTTGAAGAAAGAGAGAGGGGCGTAGAGGCACCCATGCTTGCTTGATTTTTTCTAGACTAAGCCATCTTATTCTATTATGATCTTTGATCATAATAATATGATAAACCAATTCCTAATTAATTAATCAAAATTGTATAGTTAAAGACAAGGTTTGCCTTGTCTAAACTAGTGTGTCGGTTGGCTGACAGCACAGTACATGCTGCCCTGTGCTTGTGTGCCGAGTGTTGGTATGACGAAGCATGCCGACGGCACAGAAAAGAAAGCCACCAAAAATTACTTGAAATATAGAAAAAACTTAGATGAGGGTTTTTAAGTTGGAAATGAATGTAAATTTAGTATAGTAAAAATATTCTCAATTAGAAAAGAACAGTGTCATATATCATTTTTGGGTTTAGAGGAGCAGCTTTATGGCACGTTCAGGATCGTCCTTCCATTGATATTGAATTGTTTAGAAAGAAATGATTTGACTTGTTAGATTTCGAGTTAAACTTTAAGATTCAAATTAATGAAATAATAAATAGATCGATGGATATACTTGATTCTACTAACAAAAACAACGATGGGACTCCATGGGCGATGGATTGAGATTCTTGGTCCTATGTATTTGTATATCAATATGATATATTTGACGAACCTAATCTTGAAATTAATCTCACAATATATTATACTGATACACCATATGTCATTGGTGCATCAGTGTAGTGATGGTCGTAATCTGATTGTCGTTCATCATATGTGTCCGAGGTGGCTCCTGAGGCAAGTACGATTGTAGCATGTATCGGTGTGGAGGTTGGAGAATGCGGGAATTTTTACTTTCGCCATTAATTTGTTGCTTTGTATCATAAAATCTATTATCGTACTATTGTTTGGAGAAGAATGACCAATCATCACTGTACTATTATTAGCTGTAAGATTCTCCATAATACGATGAGCTTTGCTCTGTGTCTATGTCATGTAAGCACTATCGCTTCTGCTCAAGATTACCCATTGTTTTCCCCTTCCCCTTTCGTGTATAAATTTGATCAGTACCTCGTCGAGCTTCATAATCTGAATCTTCGTAAAATACTGCTTCTTGATCCATGCACTACTCTCAAACCATACAGATGAGACCTTCGTCGAGCTCCACAATCTGAATCTTAGGTGGCATGTGTAAAATATTACTTCTCGATCCATGCACCACCCTTAAACTATGTAGACAGGACCATTAACTCCTTGGCATCGCCTCCATCGTTGATCAAGGTACTGTTGTCTACGTTGTTGTTATGTCTACGGACCAAGTGAGTTGTTAAATGCAACTGAGAAGGTGTCTCGTCGCCCGACTCAATTCTTTTCAATTGTACGATTGATACTACTGTTTTCCCCTTTGCTTTTGCATACTAGGCAAACGACTGTAACGGTTAGGTGTCTCTGGTTGCCTCAAGAGCTACCTCGCACACGTGTGGTTCATGACGATCAGACTACGACCATCACCACATTGATGCACCAATAACATATGGTGTATTAGAATACTATATCGTGGGATCAATTTTATGATTGAGTTAGACAAACATATTAAATTAATATACAGATATGGACCTCGATCCATTACCCATGGAGTCCCGCCATTTTTTTTTTGTGTGATAGAAATATGTATATCCATCAATCGATTACTTAATTTATTTGAATATTAAAATTTAAGTTGTTTAACAAATAATCTAATAATCCAAATCATTTTTTTGTAGATACTTTAATATCAACATAGGAATGGTCCAGAACGTATCATAAAGTTACTCATCAAAACCCAAAAAAGATATGTACCACTATTCTTTCCTAATTTGGATTATTATTGTTAAAATTATACTAAATTTATATTTATTTTCAACTTAAAAACCCTAATATAATTTTTTTTTCTATTTTTTAGAATTTTTGGAGCTATTTTCGACCATTTTTTCATGTTGTTGGTACACCCTGTCATACCGACACACGATACATCGGTATGGAGCGGCATGTACTATATTATCAGCCAGCCGAGACACTGGTTCAGATTGAGAAACTGAACCTTGATTTCATATATTCAATGTTAATCCTATTTAATTTAAAACCTATAATTTCCAATATTTATCTTCATCACTCAAGTTTAACTTGATTCCATTTTTCGGTTTATCCTATTCATGACTAATGAGTTCATATATTATCTTTGCAAGTTCTAGCACCACTGATTATGGTATCATACACATCCTTTAATTATAACATCAGGACAATTAGCATTGCAATATCGATCCCAAGTTTGAATGAAAAGTGAACTTTTTGTGATAATATATTGTAGTTTTTTCTTAATCAATTATTCTCCATTGTTTTTCATCATTATCATTTGTGTAGCTTATCTTCTATATTTTAGTTCCATATTTGTTTTTTGCAAAATTTCATAGGGGATGTTCTGCACACATAATATCATAAATGCCCCTCTAAAGTTACACATTTCTTAGATACCTTACACACGAGAATGATTACTCCTCATCTCTGCTGTATCCACTAACTATTATCTTTCTTCGTCAACTGCTCTATCACTTATATTTGCTGCTGAGGAACTAATTTGGTTAATTTTGCATCGATCCATCTCCAAATATCCTCATGCTGAGTCCATATCATTCTTGAGCCTGTGAGGTTTCCACACTCTAGATTATAGACTCTGCAAACACATGCATTCAAATGCCACTAACTGGCCCGACCATGAACCAACATTGGACCATATGATTCAGTACTGGTCATTTTTTAAATTATTTTTGCAGATGATACCAGATGATATGGGTAGTATAGCACTTGGTACAACAGTATCATATGGGTCGATAGATTACAGAAACTATCAGATCGAGATTTAATTCCTTACTGGTTTCCTAATACATAACAAATATTGTACTGTATATTTCTACCTGATTGGCCACTGATGTTATGTCTGTTGAATCGTATAGCAAGTTAGTTCCATATCTTGGAGCACTTAGAAACTTGACATTTTAAACAGGCCAAAACACCATCCATGTATGTTTTTCATTGTTATTATTGTCTTTGCATGTGGAATCTAATTTGATGTCTGATTTCTTACCAAGGATTGTCAGATCAGATATGCCAATGTATGTGTCGTGTTCGTATAGTGACAACATCTGTTTAATAAATAGCACATGATTACATGTGATCATTACCTTGGCTTTCTTTGTGCAGTAAGATCAAGCATCTCTTCTAAAAATTTTGTACACAAACAATTAGCTAGATGGTTGTTATAAGAAATCATATAGAAAAATAAGTTGTATAAAGGAAATGTATACACCTCAAAGAAAGTTGTCTTGTCCTTTTATTAAACTCTCAGATTTTCAGACATCCCAGTTTTCATATAAGTGTATATGCCTCCACGAAAGTCGTGGTGTGCTTCTATCAAACGTCTCTTGAATTTTCAAACATCTCAAGAACACTTGACAGTTACTGTGTTTGATAGCCTAGTCTAATATAATATCCTTTGACATGTATTTTTTAATTTCATTCCTATTTGATCTTTCTTGAAAATAAAATGGTTGGTCCTGTCATTTTTTCACAGGCCTTCAATTTTGCATTCAAGGGCTACTTCCAGAGCCTTTTTGGTCGGTCAAAAGAGAAAGATGGTTATATGAAGTGGTTGGCAGGCAATGTAGCTTCAGGCAGTGCAGCTGGAGCAACAACATCCTTGTTACTGTACCATTTAGATTATGCACGAACTCGGCTAGGCACAGATGCAATTGATACCAAGGCTAATAATCAACGTCAGTTTAAAGGGCTACTCGATGTATACAGGAAGACCATAGCGAGTGATGGAATTGCTGGCTTGTATCGAGGTTTTGGGGTTTCTATAGTGGGCATCACTTTATATCGGGGCCTATATTTTGGCATTTACGATACCGTGAAGCCTATTGTTCTGGTTGGACCGTTGGAGGTAACTGTCAAACTCTTTTTATGAGATTGTGAGCTGTGGATTTACTTCATGATAGGTTTTTGTATTTCTAATCTGAAAAAGAAATTTGGTTTCATAAATTTGTTTCGGTGTTTTTTGTTTCTACAGAAGTTCTTCATGTGTTCATATGTAGAATCTAAATAACTGTGTCCACAATGCTCTTGGTTCATGTTTCCTTTGTTTCTTACAATCGCTAGCTAACAAACAAAACTATTTGAATTTTATTGGTTATAGCGACCCTCGTGATTCTTTGCTTGCTTTTA
>CM017188.1:40712861-40777861 GCA_004837865.1 Musa balbisiana | reverse complement strand
ACTATATATACATATATATATATATATGTATGTATATATATATGTATTTATATATATATACATACATATATACATATATATATATATTTATAAATATATATATGTATACATATATATTATAATGTCTATGGATCTATGCAATGAGAATCGAATCGTGATGAGATCACGATAATAAGATGATTCACCTTTAAACACAGACCCTAAATAATCTTGGTCATAGATTACTCGAGAGGGACATTGAGATAACTAGATAAACTAGTGTCCTATATACCCGTCCATATGATAGAGGCAACTAGTCTCATAGTTGCTCATGTGGGGATACTAAGGATATAGTGTAGGTGCTCATTGGAGAATGAGTTTACTAATTGATCCGCTCACGGAATATAGGATGGTTGATGATGCTTTATTGTCAAACAGTGATTTTGTAGTCATAGTGGTGTATTTGGTCATTAGACTTAAGACACTAAGGATGTCTTGTATGAGTACTCTATTCTTTGATACCAGACTTATAGGTTTAAAAGTTCTAGATCTAGTACAGCTAGTTATTGAGAGTGATAGCTAACCTTACTAGGACTATTGAGTGTCGATAGAGGATCATCCGCTCTCAGTATCATGAGAGGAAATCTTATGTGGTCTTGCTCAAATAAATCCTTGGCCAAAGTCGTTCAGATTGAGAGAGAAAGAGTTCTCCGGAATAATTCGATTAGAGGGAGACTTGAGGAGAAATCGTATGAGCTTGATAGCACCATACATAGTATACGGTTTCTAGGATATTAGATAGATGAGGAACTATAGGTATACGATATTTAAGGACAAATAGATCTAGTGAATTGGTACCCTTATATCGTTTGGGGATTGCGGCGTAGTAACATAGTATGTCTATAGTCGTTGAGTCGAGTGACTTATTATGGAGATAATAATTCACAGAGCCAAAAGAAGTTCTAACATGTATTACTCATGACCAGTTAGTAGATATAAATTAGTTTTTGAGAATAATAGTTGTTCAATAATGTTAGATGATAAGATCATCAATAAAGGAATACTACATAATGGTTTGTTTATGCTAGACACTGCTTCATACCTGTAGCAATGAATGTAAGCGAGTCTAAGAGGAAATGAGATGAGATGAACAATGCATACCTGTAGCGTTGTAGGCTAGGTCACAACCATGAGGGAAGGATTCAAAAGTTGCTAAAGGATGGATACCTAGATCCATTCGACTATGAATCATATATAACTTGTGAGCCTTGCCTTCATGGAAAGATGAGCAACTCTCCATTTAGTAGAACTAGAGAGAGCGACTGAGTTGTTGGAACTCTGATGTATGTGGTCCCATGTCAACTCATGCCATAAGTCATTACTCTTATTTCATTAATTTTACTGATGATTTCTCAAGGTATGGATATATGTACTTGATAAAGTACAAGTTCGAGGCCTTTGATAAATTCAAGGACTATAAGAATGAAGTGAAGTATCAAATTAGATAAAATATCAAGACTTTTTGATCAGATTGAGGAAGTGAGTGCTTGAGTTTTGCCATAGTATATCCGAAAGGAGGAATCGTACACTATTAGATATGGTGCAATCCATGATGAGTTTTGCCGACCTCCCCGTCTCTTTCTAGGGATATGCCCTAGAGACTATAACTTATATTTTGAATAGAATTCTAACTAAGTTAATGGTGTCTACTCCATATGAGATATAGAAAAAGAAAAAACTCAATCTTAATGTTGTTAAGATTTGGGGCTGCCCTATTCATGTCAAAAGACATAACCCCGATAAATTAGAATCTAAGATGGAATGATGCATATTCGTGGGATACCCCAAGGATACTAATAAGTATTATTTCTGTCACCTCATGGACTAAAAAGTCTTTGTAACCAAAAGAACATTGTTTCTTGAGAAGAAACACATTCTTGGTTGAGACAGTGGGAGCCTGATAAAGTTGAGCAAGGTTAGAGAACCTAACTCAAGCACAATTCTATAGTTTGTGTTTATTTAGGTACCTAGCACACAAGTTCTGATAGAGTATTACATTATCTTGAGAGATATGTGAGACATATTAGGGGAGAGGATATTGAGGATATTGATCCTTAGACCCACGATAAGGCTATTACGAGTATGGACTCCAAAAAGTGGAAAGAGGATATGAATTCTAAGATGGATTCTATGTACTTTAATAAGGTTTGGAACCTAGTTGATGCACCTGAGGGTATTGTACCCATTGATTACAAGTGGATCTTCAAGAAGAAGATCAAAGTAAATGGAAAGATAAAGATTATAAAGCAAGGCTAATGGCTAAGAGATATCATCAAAGGCAATGTGTTGATTATGACGAAACATTCTCACTCGTAACCATGCTAAAATCCATTCAAATTCTATTAACTATTGTAGCGCACTATAATTTTGAGATCTAGCATATGGATATGAAAACCGCGATCCTCAATAGCAACATCAAGGAGATGTATATGATACAACTTGAGGGATTCATATCCAAGGATAGTCCAAATAAAGTGCATAAGTTCTTAGGTCCATCTATGGACTAAAGTAAGCTTCCCGAAATTGGAACATAAGATTTGATGAAGCGATCAAATCTTATGACTTCATTAAGAACGAAGATGAGCCTTATGTATATAGGAATGTGAATGAGAACGCTATCACCTTTTTGGTGCTATATATGGATGACATCCTGATCATTGAGAATGATGTAGGAATGCTCTATATAGTAAAGGCTTGTCTATCTAGACACGTCTCCATGAAGGACTTAGGGGAAGCATCTTATATATTAGAGATTCGGATCTATAGAGATAGATCTAAGAGGATGCTTAGCTTATTCCAATCTAGGTACATAGACACAATTGTCAAAAGGTTTGGCATGGAAAATTCTAAGAGATGTCTCAAATCGATGAGACATTGGATATCACTTTCTAGAAGTATCTCCCTAAAAACTCATGGAAAAATGACAAACATGGATATGATATCATATGTCTCAGCGATAAGGTGTATCATGTATGTTATACTATGTACCAGGCCTTGATATAGCGCATTCTTTGAGTATCATGAGCAGATATCAAGCGGATCTAGGCATGGAGCATTGGAAAGCAGTAAAGTATATCCTTAAGTACTTAAGAAGGATTAATGATCTTTTACTAGTATATGAAGGTAGTAGTCTCAAGGTTGAGGGCTACATGGACTCGAGCTTCCAGTATGATATCAATGATAGCAAGCCTAATTTAGGGTATGTGTTCACCCTGAATAGAGGAGCAGTATGCTAGAAGAGTTTTAAGTAAGACACTATTGCTGACTCGACCATAGAGGTGGAGTACATTACTGTAGCAAAGATAGCAAAGGAGATAGTTTAGATAAAGAAGTTCATCATAGATTTGAGAGTTGTACCGGGCAATGATGAGTCGATTCCCTTATATTGTAACAACAATGGGACGATTGCTCAAACAAAGGAACCTAGGTCTCATCATAAGTCAAAGCATATCCTAAGGAGGTTCCACCTGATCAGAGAGATTGTCACCCGAAGAGATGTAGTAGTGGAAAGAGTTTCATCCGAAGATAACAACATAGATCCACTAACAAAGTCATTGTCTTATATTGCCTTTGAGCGTTACAAGGGTCTGATGGGGATCAAACATGTAGGTGATTGACTTTAGGTCAAGTGAGAAATTACTAGTCATAGGTGCCCTACAAGCCAATCACGTGAGTGATGGCATGTGTAATATGACACGCACTCTTTTTAATTATTATATTATTTAATATTTTATCACTTTATATTACTTATTATATTAATATATATATACATACATATGTATATATGTATATATATTATGATGTCGATAGATCTGTGCAATAGGAATCAGATTATGTTGAGATCACGATAATGAAACTGATTTACCTTTAAACACAAACCCTAAATAATCCTGATCATAGGTTACTTGAGAGAGACATCGAGATAACCGGATAGACTAGTGTATTATATACTCGTCCATATAATAGAGGTAGCTAGTCTCATAGCTGCTCGTGTTGGGACACAGGATATAGTGCAAGTGCTCATTGAAGAATGAGTTCATTGATTGATCCGCTCACGGAATACTGGATGGTTGATGAAGCCTTATTGTCAGACATTGATTTCATAGTCCTAATTGTGTATCTGGTCCTTAGACTTGAGACATCAAGGATGTCTGATATGAGTATTCCACTCTTTGATACCGAACTTATAGGTTTAAAAGTTTTAAATCTAGTACAATCGATTATTGAGAGTGACAGCCAAACCTTACGAGGGCTATTAAGTGTCAATAAAGGATCATCCGCTCTCGGTTTCATGAGAGGAATATCTTGTGTGTTTTTGCTTAGATGAATCATTAGTCAAGGTTATTCAGATTAAGAGAGAAAGAGTTCACCGAGAAAATCCGATCAGAGCGAGACTCGAGGAGAAACCATATAGGCTTAACAACACCATACCTAGTATATGATTTCTAGGATATTAGATAGATGAGGAACTATAGGTATATGGTAACTATGGATAAATAGGTCCAATGGATTAAATTCTCATGTATTATATAGGGACAACAGCATAGTGGCATAATACTTCCGTAGTCAATGAGTCAAGTGATTTATTATGGAGATAATATTTCATAGAGCCAAAAGGAGTTCTGACATATATTACTTAAGGCTAGCTCAATATTGAGCCTGGAGGGTCACACGCATATGGTAAGTATTATGACTACTAGTCATAAGTGTCCTGTAAGCCAATCACGTGAGTGATAGCACGTATGACATGCATTCTTTTTGCTCATTATATTATTCGACATTTCATCATTATATATATCTTATATGGTGTAGACACTACCGACTTAGTTGAAACTCTGTTCAGAAGGTAAGCTGTGGTCTCTAGGGCATATCCCCAGAATAAGATGGGTATGTCAGCGAAACTCATCATGGATCATACCATGTCTAACAGCATATGATTTCTCCTTTCAAACACACCATTGAGCTGAGGTGTATAAGGAGGCATCCATTGGGATAATATCCCATAGTCCTTGAGGAACTAAGTAAACTCTATACTTAAGTACTCACCTCCTTAATCTGATCGAAGAGTCTTGATACTCTTTCCAGTCTGGTTCTCCACTTCATTCTTATACTCTCTAAATTTCTCAAAAGCCTCAAACTTGTACTTCATTAAGTACATATATACATACCTCGAGAAATCATCAGTAAAGGTAATGAAATGGGTGAAACAGAAGCTTAGAGAAGCTTTAAGTACATTCATGATCAGTCTCCATTTGTCAAACTTTTATGATAACACATGGGTATTGGATATCGGTAGTGCTTATCATATATGCAATTCATTGCAGGTTCTGGCAAAGCCTAAGAGACTAGAGAGAGGCAAGATGGACCTCAAGATGGGCAATGGAGCAAAAGTTGCTATAGTAGCTATTGGTGAGGTCATCCTACATCTGCTTGGTGGAGCTATTATTGCATTAGATGCATGTTATTATGTTTATTCTATTATCAAAAATATTATATCCATTTCATGTTTGACAATTAGTGGATCTAAATTAGTTTTTGAGAATAATGATCGTTTGATATTATTAGATGATGAGATCATCATGAAAGGAACATTGCATAATGGTTTGTTTATGCTAGACACTACTCCACATATCATGAATGTAAATATGTATAAGAGGAAATAAGATAAAGTGAACAATGCATACCTGTGGCATTGTAGGCTAGGTCACATCCATGAGGGAAGGATTCAAAAGTTGCTAAAGGATGAATATCTAGACTTATTCAACTATGAGTCATATGCAACTTGCGAGCCTTGCCTTCGTGGAAAACTGACCAACTCTCCATTTAGTGGAACTAGAAAGAGAGCCACTAAGCTGTTGGAACTTATACATAGTGATGTATGTGGACCCATGTCAACTTATGCCATTGGTGGTTAGGTACTCTTTGCAGTTCCTCTTCCAGTGCTCATCTTTCCCACAGTGGAAGCACTGACCTTTGTCCTTTGTCAGGTCTTTCTTAGCAACCTTTGCTTTACTTGATTTGCCCTTGTCCTTGCCCTTCTTAAGGGACTTTTATACTTTCCTTTTCCCTTTGGTCTCACCAGTGTAGAGAACTGGCTTCTCCTTTCTGATAGTGCTCTCTGCCTCCCTCAACATATTGAGGAGCTTTGGGAGAGTCATCTCAAGCTTGTTTATATTAAAATTCATTATGAATTGTGAAAAAGAATCTAGTAAGGACTGAAGCACAATGTCCACACATAAGTTATCCTCTAGGACCATTCCTAGACCTGTGAGTTTCTCTATCCACTCAATCTTCTTTAGGACATGGTTCTGAACCGGTGTCCCCTCAATCATCCTAGCGTGGAAGAGGCTCTTGGATATCTCATATCGTTAAGTCCTTCCCTGTTCCTCAAACAATTTGCGGACATATAGGAGAATAGATCTAACATCCATCTTTTCATGTTGTCCCTGTAACTCAGTAGTCATAGAGCCTAACATGTAATACTAAGCAAGAGTTGAGTCATCAATGTACTTCATGTAGTGAGCGATCATATTCTCGCTTGCCCCTTCCTCGGGCATAGGCATCACTGTATCAAGGACGTACGTGATTTTCTCCACCGTGAGAATAATTCTCAAGTTGCGGAGCCAATCCATATAATTTGGACCAGTGAGGTGGTTGACATCAAGTATGCCGCATAAGAGATTTGAAAGCGACATTTTCTGAAAATAAAGATGCAGTAGAAATTAATAACATATAGATTTTGCATCTACTAACGAGTCATATGACACCCTCAGCACGTGAAACGGAAGTCTCCGACAAGCTTCTAGTGATGATCAGGATCTAATCAACGTCTTAGTGTAACCTCGAGGGACTAGACCAATCACACTAAGCCCAAAAGGTAGGCAACTCCTGCCAATCACAACTCCTTGTGATTTCCGTCCTTTTCGGCCTCCGAATCACCATGGTCTTGAGAGACTCGACCAACCATGTTGCTCGGTTAAGTCAACACCATCGTTACAATATGAGTTTGATTCGATGATATACCCTCGAGAGACTCGACCAAGCATACCATATCCTCAGGTCAACGGTGACATCTCTATATCATAGATAAGATAGCGAATCGCAATATAGGTGAGCCTCGAGGAACTCGACCAACTCAACCTACACCGGGAATTGATTCCTACTTATAACGATGGAAGGCCACGTGGGTTAATCTAATTGCTTCACGTTTATCGACTTAATATTATCGAGAGAGAGGTTTCTATAATTTGGTCTCATAATATGACATGTCACACATATACATATTTAATATATATCTACATCGCATGTAAATATATATACATATCTAGTAGATGTAAAAATAATCACACCAGATGATTATGGACCACAGCCTAATGTAATCAAGCCCAAGCCAATAGGCCTAATCACTCATATCAAGATTTATGAGTGCAACGGTGCATCTCCATACCCTGTGATCGTTCATCTCGTCCTCGTTGGTTCCATCGACATCTCGATGCATCTCTATGCATTACGATCGTCCATCTCGTGGGTCCCACTATCGCATCCACGTTCTCGCTACGCCTCCTCATGTGATTACAACTTAATCATAAGCATGCAGACCCAATAATAAACGAGAAATATAATAGAGGCTCGCAGGCTCCAATAATAATAATCACAAATACATACATCACACGGTCCATGATCATCCGTCTACACATTATACATCACATGTATAAATCATCATCATATAGGACTACTAGATAATAAAAAATAATAATCAATTAAACCTTTTAATTAATTAATATTTTCAAATCAAGAATATGTAGGGAATTTTCTAAATTCTGAGGGTATTTTTGTAATTTGGATAAAAGGACAGAACTGGAATTTCTGAAATTCACAAGGGCAAAACTATCTTTTTGCCCAAGAATGCCCTAATGCCCTACCATCCCTTGTTGTTGTCGCCGCCACCGCCACCCTGCTGGCGGCGGCCTATGCGGCGGGGGCGGGGGCACCGCCCCTGTAGGTGGGTGCCCCCGTGGGTTGGCGCCCCTACGAGTGGCGTTGCCCCTCGCGAGTGGTTACAAGCATCGTTGCCTTGCGTCACCTTAGCCCATAGGCACTGTGGCCATAAGCACCTCTGCCCGCGGGTCCAACACCCGCAAGCATCGCCCTTGCGCGCGGGCATAGTGCCCGTGCGTAGGTGGCCGCCTTGCCTACATTCCTGCTTGCCGGCGCCATTGCAGGCATCGCCCACAGGTGGAGCACCCATGGACCGCAAGCCTGCTACAAGCAGGCCGGCGGCCGCGCTGCATGCAGCTACACACATGTAGATCAAGGGCAGCAACTGTTGCTACCCTTTCTCACTTTTGTGTCAATGAGTTTGACGTCAAAAGTTTCTCCAAAACACAACACATGCAGTTCAAAACTAATCTATCGCATGAACAACCTGACTCTGATACTACTATTGAGAAATCTTGAGGCGACATCACATGCGCAGCAGAAGAACAAGAAAACAAAATCTCCTATTCCTAAAGAGATGTTCGTTGTCGTGCGAAGATTGGTGCACAAAATCGTGAAACTTAAAACTGCGTATAAGATAAATTGTATTATCTAGGGAGATCATATATCCCTATTTCCCTGCAGATCTCTAGGAGAGGATGAAGGAGGTCAAGCGTCCTCCTCTCTAGCGGTGATCCACATAGTAGGGCTATGATGATGCTCCTCAAAACTCCAGGCTTGCTCTGAGGTGGAGAGGGGGAGGAGAATAGGAGAGGTAAGCAAATGCTCTAGCCTATGAACCACTGAATCCCTCCTATTTATAGAGGTCCTCAATCAAACCCTAATGGATCCTCCTCTATTGGGTATTGGATCTGCATCCAATTACTCAAGCCTCTTAGATTAGTGAATCTCTATCCAATAATCTATTATGAGCTCTTATTGGATCTCATCCATAGGATCCAATAATTCATGGGCCTATTGGATATCCAATAAGACAATGGCTTCGACGGATATCTCATATCCGAACCTCTACTCATCGCAACGCCTACCATATGTGTGTGACCCTCTAGGCCCAATATCGAGTTGGCCATGAGTCATACCTATCAGAACTCCTTTTGACTTAGTGAATTATTATCTCCATAATAATTCGCTCGACTCATTGACTACGGACGTATTTGGCCACTACGTCGTAGTCCTCAGACAATATAGGGAAATCCAATCCATTGGACCTGTCTATCCTCAATTACCGTGTACTTATAGTCCCTCATATATCTAATATCTCTAAGACCGTATTTCGGGTATGGTGTTGTCAGACCCATATGGTTTCTACTCGAGTCTCGCTCTAATCATATTCTCTCAGAAAACACTTTCTCTCTCAATCTGAATGACCTTGGCTAGGGATTTGTTTGAGCAAGAACACATGAGAAATTCCTCTCATGACTCCGAGAGTGGATGATCCTCTATCGACACTCAATAGCCCTCGTAAGGTCGACTACCACCCACAATGATCGGTTGTACTAGATCTGGGATATCCAAACCTATAAGTCCGGTATTAAAGAATGGAGCACTCATACAGGATATCCTTAGTGTCTCAAGTCTAAGGACCAGATACACCACTAGGACTACGGAATCACTGTTTGACAATAAGACATCATCAACTATCCAACATTTCATAAGTGGATCAATCAGTGAACTCATTCTCCAATGAGCACCTATACTGTATCCCTAGTGTCCCCACACGAGCAGCTATGAGACCAACTACATCTTTCATATGGATGGATATATAGCACACCAGTCTGTCCGGTTATCTCAATGTCCCGCTCGAATAACATATGACCGAGATTATTTAAGATCTATGTTTAAAGGTGAATCGGTCTCATTATCGTGATCTCATCACGATCTGATTCCCATTGCATAGATCCAAGGACATCACAATATATATATGCATATATGCAATAATCAATATAAAGTGATAAATGTCAAAATATAATAAATAAAAAGATTCTGTATCAAGTCACACGTGTCATCATTGGCTTGCTGGGCACCTATGACTAGCAACACTATGATTATGCAATCTGGTAGATAGACGTGAAAACCATGTTCCTCAACTACAATCTCGAGAAGGAGGTGTATATGATACAACCTGGGGGATTCATGTCTAAAGAAAGTCCAAATAAGGTATGTAAGTTGCTTAATTCCATAGATGGACTAAAGCAAGTTTTTCAAAGTTAGAACATAAAATTTGATGAGGCAATAAGATTTTATGACTTCGTTAAGAATAAAAAGCCTTATGTATATAAGAAGGTAAATGGGAGTGTTATCACGTCCTTGGTACTATTTGTGGATGACATCATGATCATTGAAAATGATATAGGAATGCTCTTCACAATAAAAGCTTACCTATCTAGATACTTCTCTATGAAGGACTTATAGGAAGTATCCTATATCTTAGGGATTCAGATCTATAGAGATAGATCCAAGAGGATGCTTGGCTTGTCTCAATCCAGATACATAGAGACCATTGTCAAAAGGTTTAGCATGAAAAATTTCAAGAGAGGTCTCATACCGATGAGACATGAGATATCACTTTCTAGAAGTATATCCCCAAAGACTCTTAAAGAAAGGGCAGACATGGATAGGATACCCTATGCCTTAGCAATAGGATCTATCATGTATGTTATGTTATGTACCAGGCTTGATATAGTATATATTCTAAATGTTACAAGCAAATATCAAACGGATCCGGGTTTAGAACACTAGAAGGCAATAAAGTATATCCTTAAGAACTTAAGAAGAACTAAGGATCTTTTACTAGTATATGGAGTAAGTAGTCTCAGGGTTGAGGGCAACACAGACTTAAGTTTCCAATCTAATATCGATGATAACAAGTCTAATTCAAGGTATGTGTTCACCTTGAATTGATGAACAGTATACTAGAAGTTCCAAGCAAGATACTACTACTAACTTGACCATAGAGGTAGAGTAAATTGCTATTGTAGAAATAGCAAAGGAGGGAGTTTCGATAAAGAAGTTCATCATAGATTTGGGAGTCATGCCTGGCAGCAAGGAGTCGATTCTCTTGTATTATGATAATATCAAGGTGATTGCTCAAGCGAAGGAACCGAGTCTTAATAGAAGTCCAAGCACGTTCTAAGGAGATTCCACCTAATTAAATAGATCGTGGCCCAAGGAGATGTAGCAGTGGAAAGAGTTCTATTTAAAGATACATTGTAGATCTATTGATGAAGCTATTATCTCAGATTATCTTTGACCGTCACAAAGGTCTGATGGAGATCAGACACATTGGTGATTGGCTTTAGGTCAAGTGGGAGATTGCTAGTCATAGGTGTCCTACAAACCAATCATATCAGTGATAGCATGTGTGACATGATATGCACTTTTTTAGCTTATTATTTATTTGGTATTTTTTTATTTTATATTATTTGTTATATACATTGTAATTCCTATGGATCTATGCAATGAAAATCGTATCATGATGAGATCAAGATAATGAGACCGATTCATCTTTAAACATAAACCCTAAATAATCCTTGTCATAGGTTACTCAAGAGAGACACCGAGATAACCGGATAGATTATGTACTATATACCCATCCATTTGATAGAGACGATTAGTTTTATAGTTGCTCGTGTGGGGACACTAGGAATGTAGTGCATATGCTCATTGGAGAATGAGTTCACTGATCAGTCTACTCTTGGAATGCTGGATGGTTGATGATATCTCATTGTCAAACAATGATTCCGTTATCCCGGTGATGTATCTAGTCCTTAGACTTGAGATACTAAGGATGCTGTTAGAACCCTTGCAGATTCTAAGCTTGGGGTTGATCTCTTTAGGGGATCGGCCTCCTGGAACTCTATAGAGGTTCCTTCCTCTAAGTTGCTGCTCAAAGGCTGCAGAAAAGATTCATCTATTGCCTATAAAAAGAGGAGGAATACATAGCTATTTATAGGGCTTCTAAACCCTAACTCCTAATAGGACTCCTACTCAAGACTCCTACTTCTAACCAACTCCTAATAGGACTCCTACTCAAGACTCCTAATATGACTCCTACTCAAGACTCTTATTCTTTTATAACTCCTAATTCCTCTTTAAGAAATAACCTCCAAACCTTAGCCGGCCTCTTCATCTCTTTAATTAGGGTCGGCTTATGTAGGTTTTACATGAATGCCCCTATCAATTAGGACTCTCCTAGCTAGAGTCCTAACAGACCCGCCCTCTTCAAATCAGCCTTGTCCTCCAGGCTGACGATTCATGAATTTTGGGAATTTGATCTTTAAGTCGTTATAGTTCTTCCAAGTGACATCTTCTGTTGGTAGGTTCACCTACTGTATTAGCACTTCAGTAGTGGGTCGTCATCGTCGAGTCACGATCCGTTGATTAATAATGACACTTGGCTGGGTCTGGAGTTCTCCTTGAGTAGTCATATTTGGTGGGTGGCTTTGGGCTGTCTCCAAGCACCTATTTACAACTTTCGTCTGGCTGTCGGTTTGTGGGTGATATTGCATACTCCTTTTCAATTTAGTACCCTGTATATGGAATAACTTTGTCCAAAATATGCTCGTGAAGATGCAAGTAGAATTTGTCATAAGCACAATGCGTCCTTTATAGTGTAATTCTTTTGAGTCCCAATTGTAATGAGCCACGAAGCTTGATGCTTCTTCCAATTTTTTTATGATCTTACTTGTCTCTGGATCATCTTGCCATTCCATCTTAATATCCTCAAGGAAGTCACTAGTTGGAAGCGAAACGACCAAAAATTCAACTTGCTTGGGTAGTTGTAAAAGCATATATGCAATAATATTCTCTTTCCCCTTTTTGCATGTTATTTCATAATCAAATCCAAGAAGTTTTGTTACCCATTTTTACTGCTCAGGGGATGATATCTTTTGCTCCAAAAAGTATTTGAGGCTTTTATGGTCAATTTTAATTTGAAATCGTCGACCGATCAAGTAGGGTCTCCACCTTGTTGCTGCGCGCACAATGACGAGCATCTCCTTATCATATGTTGACATGTTTGATTGGAGGGAGACAATGTCTTGCTAGTGTATGCGAGTGGTTGACCATCTTGCATGAGAATGACTCCAATTCCGACTCCAGATGCATCGGCCTCAATAATGAATGGTCGGCTGAAATCTGGTAGTGCTAGCACCGCCGTCGTCGTCATGGCTACCTTAAGTTTGTTGAAGGCAGTGAAGGCTTTGTCCAACTATTGGAAGACATCTTTTTTTAGTAAGGAAGTAAGTGGTGCACTGATCTTTCCATAGTTTTTCATGAACTTGCGGTAGTAGCCTATTAAACCCAGAAAGCCATGTAGCAATTTTATGTTCCTCGGGGTTGGCCAGTTCTACATTACTTTTATTTTGGAGGGGTCCACTGCCACATCTTCGTCTAATATGATATTCCCAAGATATTCTACCTTCTGGTGAAGAAAGCAAAATTTCATAGTGGCCGTTGTGTGTTTGAAAGGTGATTTTCGGTATGTCTTCTTTGCACACTCATATTTGATGATACCCGGATCGAAGGTCCAGCTTTGTGAAGATTTGTGCTCCCTTTCATCTAGCAATTCATTTGCTATTGGAATAGGGTATTTGTCCTTGAAGGTTATGCCATTGAGGGTTCGGTAATCAATGCAAATTCATCATGTTTCGTCCTTCTTTCGTACGAAGAGCACCGGTGAAAAGTAGGGGCTGCAACTTGGCCGAATAACTCCTATTTTGAGCATTGCTTTTACAATCCTTCTATTTCATCCTTCTGTAGATATGAATATTGATATAGTCAAGTATTTGTAGGAGGTTTACCCAGAAGAATCGGTATACAATGATCATGCCGACGGGCAAGAGGTAGGTTGCGCAGTTTGTCAAATATATCTGAAAATTCAGCAAGTAAAGGAAGTAGGTTTGGATCTTCAAATTCTATTGGCTCTCCCTTAGTTTGCTGCTTAAATTGTACCAAAAAGTCGTTGCATGCTTTATGCAAAACCTTCTCCATTTGTTGTGTGCAAATCGTCATTACGTTGCCCCCACGTTTCCCGTGTAGAATCACCTTGTTTCCCTTTACTGTAAAATCTCAAAATTAGTTTCATAAAATTTCAGGAAACATTACCTAATGTTGTCAACCATTCAATTTTGAGCATGGCTTCATGATCATCAAGAGGGAGGAGGAAGAAATCTATAATTATCTCTTGTTCCTGCAGTAATAGTTTCTCCCGCGGGCGCCTACGATCATACTTCAAAATCCGTCCGTTGGTGCACTTGACATCAAACCTACTGTAATACTCAATAGATAAGGCCATCCGAATAACAACTTTACTATCTAGGAAGTTATTAGTGCTGCCCGTGTTGATGAGAACAGTGATCGATTATTGTTTGAGAAGGCCTTCAACTTTCATCGTTTGCGGGTTTGAGTATCCAGCTAGTGCATGCACCATAACTTCAGTCGGTTGTGACTCTTCTTCTACATCTTCTTCTTTATTATCAAAGCTCTCTTTTTGATGTTCAATGACCTCTTCTTCTATTGGTTTAATCATAAGAAGTCTCTCTTTTCTACAGTGATGCTCGCGGCTCCACGGCTTATCGCGGTGCCAACATAACTCCTCTGTAGATCGCTCCCGAAGCTCTTCTCTTGTCATCATTTTTGGTGCAGGGACTCGGTAGATAGTAGGGGGGGCTGAGGGCTTCTGCATTGCAGGTCGAGAAGTGATCCTAGTCCTCCGAGATTCATGGTTCAATCGCTCCTCTTGATGTCGTGCGAAAGAGATGGCTGCCATAAGAGTGTACGGTTGTCGTGCTTTAACTTCTCCCCGGATCTTCGGCTTCAAGCCCTCAATGAAGGTCCCCAATAGCTGTTTTTTAGACCAATCACAAGTTTGATTAGATAACCTTTCAAACCTGGTTTGGTACTCCTGAATGGTAGAGGTTTGTCGGATCTTTGCTAGTTGTTCGTCAATGTTCTCATAATTGGTTGGTCCGAAGCGGATCAATAGTCCTTCTTTGAATTGTCGCCATGAGAGGACTCCATGAGTATATTTAAACTAGTCAAACCATTGTATGGCATCCCCTTCAAGATGTATAGCTATAATTTCCACCATAGATGCATCTGCAGTTTTATGATACCAAAAATATCGCTCCATACGCGAGATCCAACCAATCGGGTCTCCTTCTTCCCATCTAGGGAAGTCTACCCTCATACGTGGATAGTTGGGGTCGGTCATAAAGCCTCCCCTCTCTTGGAAGTCATCTCTTCGGGCTTGGTGCGATTGGTTAGAGCTCTCTCATTGATGTGATTTCTTCATGCTTGGTGGTCGGCCCAAACTGAGTTCGGTAAAGAGAATTCGAATCTTATCCTCCATTCGTGCCTCCAAGGCTTCGAATTTAGCATTGATTATCTCCTTAGATGCCATAGTATATGCCTCTAATTCTGTGATGTTAAGATCTCTCTTTTGTTGTCGAGTTCAAGGCACGTATAGGTTGAGAGAAGTGACGGTCGAAAGGGTTGGTGGATGTAGGCTGCGGTTTAGGCTTGTTTTATGGTTGTTTTGGGTGAAGTTTGAGGGTGTGGTTTGGTAGAGTTTTAGGGCTGTAGATGAAAGTTTTAGATCTATGGTAGATGGTAGCAATGGTTTGATAGAAATCAGTGGAAGTTTGCTGCAGAATTGTGTTGTCTTGTAAGAGCAGAATTGTCGTCGAAGAAACAGCGGTTTCTCGACGAAATTTCCACCAAAAACATGAGAGATTTGAGGAGGGAATTGATAGTAAAATCTCAGTTTATATGATAGTAAAGATGTCTAATTTAATCAAGAAAATTTTGACAGTATAATAGCAAGGAAATTGGTGCAAGTTGCGATAGCAGAATTTTCGTCGAAAAATTTCAGCGGTTTGCGACGAAAATTTGCAGCAACATAAAATCGTTTTTAGAGATGAATTCCTCAATAGATTAATCTTAGATGGAAGCCAAGATGATCTATAAAGTGTATAATAAATTTCGTTCAAAAAACATTGCAAATAGATCGGTTAAGGAAACAATATGCGATTGAAATTTTTTGCAGCACAGATTTTCAATTGTAGCAGATTGGACGTAAAAGATCAGTGGTTTATATTGAGAATTTTTCAACAAAACAAAAGGAAAATCTACTATTTGAAGTGTCAAAGCTATCATAAAAATTTCATAGAGATTTGGGCAGAAAAAACACAGTAGCAAGATCAAATAAACTGTGTTATGCGGTTGGAATTTTACAGTACAGAATTTCAAGTATAGCAAATTAGACGTAAAAGATCAATGGTTTATATTGAGAATGTTTTGACAAATCCAAAGGGAAATCTGCTGTTAGGAAGTTTCAAAGTTGTCATAAAAATTTTGTAGAGATTTGGATAGAAAAATATAGTAGCAAGATCAAACAGATTGTGCTATGCGATTGTAATGTATCTTTTGTCGTAGAGATGAAAACTTTACGACAAAAAGTTTATGCAGCAATATAGAAATAAGTTTCTTTTTTTGGACTTTTGAATAAGGATAACTAAATTGCAGCAGCAGTAAGGTATGAAACCAGAACCTGTTGCAATTCACGGGGAGATCAAAGAATAATCCGCGGTGGTGGAGATGACGGTGGAATTTGGCGATGATCTTTTAAGCAATTGTGGGAATTGTTTTGGGTGGCTATGGAGAGATGATGGATGGCTGTGGAAGGGCAGCGAGATGCCAAGAACGCTGCTCTGATACCAAGTGTTAGAACCCTTGCAAATTCTAAGCTTGGGGTTGATCTCTTTAGGGGATCGACCTCCTGGAACTCTATAGGGGTTCCTTCCTCCAAGTTGCTGCTTAAAGGCTGCAGAAAAGATTCATCTATTGCCTATAAAAAGAGGAGGAATACATAGCTATTTATAGGGCTTCTAAACCCTAACTCCTAATAGGACTCCTACTCAAGACTCTTATTCCTTTACAACTCCTAATTCTTCTCTAAGAAATAACCTCCAAACCCTAGCCGGCCTCTTCACCTTTTTAATAAGGGTCGGCTTAGGTAGGTTTTACATGAATGCCCCTATCAATTAGGACTCTCCTAGCTAGAGTTCTAACAGATGCCCTATATGAGTACTCCACTCTTTAATACCATACTTATAGGCTTGAAAGTTCTAGATATAGCACAATTAGTTATCGAGAGTGGCAGCCAACCTTACGAGAGCTATTGAGTATTGATAGAGGATTATCCACTCTCAGTATTATGAGAGGAATATCTTATGTGTTTTTGCTCAAGCAAATTCCAAGCCAGGGTCATTCAGATTGAGAGAAAAAGAGTTCTCCGAGAGAATCTGATTAGAGCGAGACTCGAATAGAGTCCATGTGGGCCTAATAATGTCATGCCTGGTATACAATCTTTGAGATATTATATAGATTAGGGACTATAGATACATGATAGCTGAGGTTAGATAGGTCTAATGGATTGGATTCCCATGTATCGTCTAGTAACTACGGTGTAATGACTTAGTATGTCCATAGTTGATAAGTTGAGTAAATTATTATGAAGATAATAATTCATTGAGTCAGAAAGAGTTTTGACATGTATAACTCGTTAGGATCGAAATTGACACTAAGAGGGGGGTGAATTAGTACTTTCGTAAAACTTCGACAGTTTGAAAAATTTCATTCGATGAAGTTGTATTGAAAATGTGTTTAAACTTAGAGTGCAAGTAAAAGTAGTAGATAGTTAAATTAGTTTACAATATGAGAATTGTTAGGATCGGAGCGGCACTAAGAGGGGGGGGGTGAGTTAGTGCAACGGATTAAAACTTGTAAGTTTGAAAAAGATTTCGTAAATGCGTAGATATTTCGATTAGACAATGAATGACTTAATAAAAGTAGCTCGAGTAAAGTGAGAAGAAAACCAAAAGCTTGCTACTGTGTAAATAACGATTTCAGAAAAGTAAGTACTCACATATTCAAGGAACACACCAATTTAAAGTGGTTCGGTCAAATGACCTACATCCACTTGCGAAGCCTTCTTCGATGAGGCTCCCAACTTCCACTAGCAAATCACTTTAAAGGGGAAGGACAAATACCCCTCTTACAACCTTTTATAAGTGGTTCACACTCTTACAAATTTTCAACAAGAAAGAAGAAGGTGAACACTCAAGCAATTGAAAACAAGACTTGTTAAAGACTTTGCTAAGGCTTTTATCTCAATCTATTGCTACTCAAAGGTTGTGTTCTCTGCTGAGAATTGAGGGGTATTTATAGACCCCAAGAGGATTCAAATTTGGGCTCCAAATTTTAAATTCTCTTGGGTTTCCAAGGTTGGCGGTGCTACCACCTGTCAATGTCATATTGACCGTTTACAAGCGGTGCCACCGCCCGACCTCTCGGGTGCTGGGCGGTGCCACCGCCCAGTCTGGCGGTACCACCGCCCGACCTTACGGATCACTGGTTGGGCTTCAAGTCCAGCTCAAACCAAGTCACATTCGGGCCCAGTTGGCCCCTAACCAAGATATAGGATTATCCCATAATCCTAACCCTAATTACATGCAAACTATGCAACTGAAAACATAGTCCTAAGCAAGTTTTTAAACATCAAACGTCGAGTCTCATTCTGGTGAGCTTTCCGACGATCTTTCGGTGGACTTCCGATACACCCTCAAATTTCTTCCGGCGGACTCCCAGCAGGCTCCCAATCTTATGGCGAGTTCAGCGAGTAGCCGAGCCTTCTCGTTGATCTCTGTGAACCTCCGACGATCTCTCTGGTAGACTTCTGAAAACTTCGATAAGTCCCCGATTTCTTCTCGGTTGGTTCCGGCAGCACTTCCGACGAATCTTCGGACTCTCAAACACTCATTGAACTTGACTTTGGTAGACTTGCTTTATGTCTTCAAGCTATCGTAGTTAATCCTGCACACTTAAAACAAAACTTCGATCGAGACAATTAATCCTAAGCAATTAATCAAGTTGTCCAACATATCATTGGTCCCTCGATGCTTCATTCAATTCTTCGGCACATCGTCCTCTCTTGTGGCCTATTACCCAATCGGCCAGTTGACTCCGCAACTTCGATATCCTTGGCACAATCTCCGCTCATGTTGGCCCGATGCCCGAATCCACGGCCTGAAGCCTTCTGTCGATACGTCGACTGATCCACCGGCTCGACATCCAATCTTCTGACATGTTCCTCTGGCCCAACATGATTTTCCTGCTTTAATTGTCTCATCCTGATCGAAGCATCATACGTCACTCAAAATGCAGATAAAATCATAAACACATATCAAGTGGTTTCATCATCAAAATACGAGATTTAACAAGAATGAAAAGTAGAATAGAAATGCAAACTGAGTTTATAGTGGTTCAATCATCGCGATCTACGTCTACTCTTGATTCCTCTTCCATCGAGGCCACCAGCGTTCACTAATAGTTTTCTTTCAATGGATGAAGACCAACTACCATCTTATAACTCTTTCTCCTTTTTATAGGTTTACGAGAAAACCTTTACAAGTCACTCACCCATCTCTTAAATAGAAATCTAAAGTTAGAACAAGAGGAGAGGAACTCTCAAAGGATTACAATAGTGTTTTTTTCAAGTTTTTGTTCTCAATTCTTATGTTAACTGAGCAGGGATGAGTGGGTATTTATAGACCCCAAATGAATTTAAATTTAAAGCTAAAATGATCTCATCGTAAGTTTTTAAGGTACTAGCGGTACCATCGTCTATCAATCTAACATTAGGCGGTACCATCACCCAGTCTAGCGATATCACTACATGATACACTGACATTAGACAGTACCACCACCTAGTCTTGGTGGTATCACCACCTAATAGCCTGGAAAAGTGTGTTCTTGACTTTTCAGCTCATAGGCGATTCTACCGCCAATTTGGTGATGCCATCACTTGACCCAACTTTTGGGTCACTGAATGTGCCTTCCAATGAGTCCAAATTAGTCCCAATTGGCCCATAATTGAGTTAATATGATTATACCAAAAACTAATTCAATTAGCCCCCTAAACTACTTCGATCTAGACAAATGATTACAAAGCATGAATCCTTTGTCAGGCATGTTATTGGTTCATCCAGCAGTTCATCCGATCCTTCAGTGCATCGTCCTCTCATTTGGCATATTGCCTAATTAGCATATTGACCTTCTATAACTTTTGATTTCCTTAGCATAATGTACAATCTTTCAGCCCGATGCTTGAACTCATGGCACAAAGTCTTTCTACCTGTATGTCGACTAGTCCTCCGGCCCGATGTATAATCTTTTGACATGTTTTACTCTGGCCCAACTTCTAATTCTTTCTGCTTTAATCAATTTGCCTTTGCATGATCAAAGATAATCCTACATCACTTTTCTCAAAATATAGATTAGATCATAAACTCATCAATTGATATCATTATCAAAATGTGAGATTCAACAATCTTCCTTTTTTTTATGATGATAACCAAGACGAAGTTTAAACTAAACTCCCCCTATTAATAAGTCATATTGAAAAAAAGTTTGAATACAGAAAATCATGAGTATTTCATGCATAATCATAATTTCAAAATATTAAAGTACATCATACCATGCATGATTCAAATCATCATCATAACTTCTCTCCCTTTGTTATCAACAAAAAGGAGAAAAGTCTAACTAGCATATTTTTGAAATATGCAAGAATATGTAAGCTAGGAAGCTTTAAAGATGTGAAAGTTAGTAAAATTTTTGCTTCTCTTGATATGTGCAAGATAATAATTTTTGCTTCTTGAGATGGGCAAGTTAGTACTTTTTGCTTTTTGAGATGGACAAGTTAACAATCTTGCTTCTCTTGAGATGTGCAAGTTTTAACAATTTTTGCTTCTTCTTGAAGTGTGCAAGCTACCAATTATTGCTCCCCCTTTGTCATTGTCAAAAAGAAGGGAAGAATACAATATTGTAATTCTTTTCCCTTTACATCAATTTTCAAATCATAACAAAAAAAGATAAATTTAAATCAATAGTGATGAGATGTACAATTCATGAATATAAAGGAGTCGTACATAATGAACATCATGAAAGATCGTCGTGAATACCAAAAGACATGATTCATTTTGACAAATATCTTTTTTTGTAAATAGCAAAACGAAACATAGGAGATTAAATAGTAAAATATCTTGATTCATGCATAAGAAATATCAAATCATCAAGATCATGATCATCAAATCATTAAACTCATTTTCATAGTTCAGGAGATTCAAAATAATATATATAAATTCATCACTCGCTAAGGATCTCTTGTTGAAAAAAAGCATTGCATTATTGTTTAAAAACGAAAAATAAGTTTCATCACAATCATCAAGATTAATAGTATAACACATTAAAATATTTTCAATCAAAAATTTGATTTGTTAATAATCATTTTAATTCCAATGATCTTTATTATTATTTATTGTAGTAATATATTTTTCTTCTTAAGTGAATCTAACTCTTCATACTTAATGCAAGGAGTTAACATGTAATTATTATGCTTATTTTTTATTTTTTTAAAATCACTAGCATGATCCTTCTCTTTTTTTTGCATTTTATATTTCTTACTAACTAATTTAAAAACAACTCATAAAATGTATCAAGTAATTTTATAGTAAGGTAAAAGGGTTTCGGTTGAGTCACTTATCTCATTATCGAGACCTATCAAAGCGTAATTCGCCACCTTGTCTTTGTTAGTTTATTCCTTGTCTTGGGATGTACTTGATTTGTCCTATGTTATCTTGAATGCTTTTTTCTTCTTTAGCAACTTCTTCTTCATCAGTTGTGGACATTTACTTTTGAAGTGCCCCGGCCGATTGTATTTGTAGCAAGTTATTTATCCTTTTTTAGTTATTTTTGTTCTTAGTTTCTTGTTTTATGAATATTTTAAATTTTCTTATGATGAGTTCAAAGTCATCATCACTTAAGCTTTTGCTCGAGTGGTCTTCTTTTGTTCTAAGTGACATATCCTTCATGTTCTTTAGAAGATTGTTCTCATGTTCGCCATGTGCCAAATAAATCATTTCATATGTCATCAATGAACCGATGAGTTCTTCTAGTGAAAATTTATTTAAGTCATTTGTCTCTTGTATTGCAGTTACTTTTAGATCCCAACTCTTTAGAAGAGATCTTAATCTGTCCTATTTACTAAGAGCTTTCAAACCATTAATGACATCCATAAAACGGGTGTACATATCTCTAATGGTTGAGCGTTCAAACCATTAATGACATCCATAAACGGGTGTACATATCTCTAATGGTTTCATTGGGTTTTATTCGAAAATAATTTAAAATTATATATTAAAAAATAATTTTAGATTCTTTACTCTATTTTGTGCCTTCATAAGTTCTTCTAGTGTATGATAAATCTCATGTGCAATTTCATATAACAATATGATTAACTCATTTTTTATCTAAAATACAAAATAGAGCATTGCATAGCTTTAGCATTTACAAAAATGATTTTTTTAAATCACTCCATTTATTTATAGGTTTAAATGGTGTGTGAAACCAAATTCGAGTATATTTCATAAATTAAAATTCATAAAAAGCAAGAAAACTCTCATACGTGTTTTCTAATATATGTAGTCTGTCCCATTGAATATAGGAGAACAAGTGATAAAGTAACCCTCTAGATTGTCGATAAAAGCCATTCTCTTAGGTGTTAAACCAATTAAGAAAAAATTGGCTCTAATACCAATTGTTAGGATCAAAATCGACACTAAAAGGGGAGGGGTGGGTGGGGGTGAATTAGTACTTTCGTAGAACTTCGACGCTTAAAAATTTTCATTTGATAAAACCGTATTGAAAATGCATTTAAACTTATAGTGCAAGTAAGAGTAGTAGACAATTAAATCAGTTTGCAATATGAGAATGAAAAGTAGAACAGAAATGTAAATCGAGTTTATAGTAGTTCGGTTGTCGCGACCTACATCCACTCTCAATTACTCTTCCATCGAGGCCACCAGCATTCACTAACTATCTTCTTTTAATGGGTGAAAACTAACTAACCTCTTACAACTCTTTCTTCTTTTCACAAGTTTACGAGAAAACCTTTAGAAGTCACTCACTCCTCTCTTAAATAGAAATCTAAACTTAAAACAAGTGGAGGGAAACTCTCAAAGGATTACAACAGTGTTTTCTCAAGTTTTTATTCTCAATTATTGTGTTAACCAAGCAGGGATGAGTAGAGTATTTATAGACCTAAATTGATTCAAATTTAGAGCCAAAACGGTCTCATCCTGAGTTTTCAAGTTATTGGCGGTACCACCACTTGTCTATCTGATATTATGTGGTACTACTCGCTAGTCTGGCGGTACCACCGCTTGATAATTTGGAAAAGTGTATTTTTGACTTTTCCAACTCATAGGCGGTTCCACCGCCAGTTTGGTAGTGTCACCACTTGACCCAACTTTTAGGTCACTGAATGAGTATCTCAATTAGCCCAAATTAGTCCTAATTTATGCCCAATTGACCCTTAATTGAGTTAACATAATTATACTAAAAAAGTAACTCAATTAGCCTCCTAAACTAATTCGATCTAGACAAATGATTACAAAGCATGAATCATTTATCCGACATGTCATTGATTCATTTAGCGCTTCGTTCGATCCTTTGGTGCATCATCCTCTCCTTCGACGTATTGTCCAATCAGCATGTTGACCTTCCGCAACTTCCAATTTCCTTGGCACATGTCCGATCCTTCGGCCCAATGCCTGAACTCATGGCACGAAATCCTTCTACTAGCACGTCAACCAGTCCTCAAGCCCGACATCCAATCTTCTGACATGTTTTACTCTAGCTCAACTTTTGATTCTTTCTACTTCAATCAATTTGTCTTTGCATGGTCGAAGATAGTCCTGCATCATGTTTCTCAAAACATGGATTATATCATAAACTCATCAGTTGATTTCATTATCAAAATCCGAGATTCAACATGACTCATAGCCAGCTCGATATTGAGCCTAGATGGTTATACAAATATGACATATGTTACGACAAGTAGAGGTTCGAATATGAGATATCCGTTGAAGCCCATATCTTATTAGATATTCAATAAGCCCATAAATTATTGAATTTTGTGGATAAGATCCAATAAAAGCCAATAAGAAATTATTAGGTAGAGATTCACTAATTTAAGAGATTTGAGTAGTTGGATGGAGATCCAGTACCCAATAGGACAGGATCCATTGGGGTTAAGTTAACAACAGATTTCTATAAATAGAAGGAAACTAAAGGACCACATACTAAACCCTTTTTAGCTGTTATTTTCTATTCTATAAGAAATTTATAATTTTGTTTTATATTTTTCTACGTGATGTTGTCCTAAATTTTTCAACAATTCTCCTTTAATCATTCTTATGCTTGCTATTAAGAAGGTATTTGACTCGTTATCTTGGGATATATCCTCAAGGTGCATACTTTAATGAACTTCCTTATTAGGAAAGCATTTGATTCGTTATCTTGGATATCATCCATGAGATGCTTGTTTCTCCTCCAATTGGTTTTCAGCAAGCAGGGATATAAGGCAAAGAGATCTCTTTTTCCCTCACCTCACTGAACAAATTTTTGCCTCTATCATTGCATCAATAGCTAGTAATTAGCTTATTACCCCCCTTTAATTTGAAAGGTGTCAAACTAACTCTAATCCTTTTAGCCTTTCTAGCCAACAATAAATCTTGCTCGAATGTTCCCAAAGTTCTAAAATCATTTCAGCAGCTTACCAACCTCAAAGTCTCAAAGTCAACACCCTTAAGTCCAACATCTACTTCTTTAAATATTGCTTCCCTTCTATTAAATACTTTATTTGTCAAACGGGAGTCCAGCCTTTTCTTATTCCTCAAAACCATCAAAATATTCATGTGGACTAGGTATTGTCTAAAACGCAAAGGATGGTATAAAAGATAATTTCTCAGGCAAGCAAGATAGTTCTCATTAATTCAATGATTAATTCTATATATACACCTCTTTTTTAATTGCTGCTTATTTGATTTAGTTCTTAATCATATGACGTATATAGCTTATAACTTTTTTTTGAAATACTAGTTCCTCATCCTCTCGAATGAAACTCATGAGTTGGAGTACCATTACTTAACCTAAAGATAGTAGAAGGCTTAGTTAGAGGGATCTTCTCACTATTAAAAGGTCTATTTGTACCATGTGTAATCTCCCTGAATCCTCAAGGTTAAATATGAGAAATTATATTCTTGGGTTGTTTATCGATCTCCCAATCATTCTAGATCTAGGAGGAACATCAATACCCTCATCAAGGATATCAAACTTGGGTTTAGAAAACTGATTGGGGATGAAAAATCTATCAAAATTTGATTTGATCCTTGGATAGATAATATTTCAATTTTCTTTTGACTGACTATGATCAATGTAGTTGAAATGCATTTTTTTAACTATGTTTTCGACATCTAAGATTCAAACTGATGGATTATCTTAAAGCTCGTAACATTTTCATTATTCCTTATTGATAGGATCTTAAGAATACATGTTCCTAGACTACTTGGTGATGATATATGAATATGGTAATCCAATCTTTTAGGCGTTTAAGTGGTGCCTATTAATTTATTAAATATGATTCTAAGGAAGATGAGTGACACAATTGGAAGGTATGAGGATCAGATGTAAATATTTAGAATCTTGACAATAAGATTGTTGGCTACGAAAAGGAGAAGGGTATGATAAGTTTATGTCCAACTGATTTCTCACTCTTATCCCCTACTTTCTTTGGATCATTTGGCTTAATAAGAATGATGCCAAGTTTTGCAACCGTTGTGTTAGCTCATCAATCTTAGTATTTAAGACTTTATCTCTCATGAATGAAATTGTTGAGCTATATTCTCTTCCTATGGGAATTCGGATTATGTGAACTATTTTATATTTTCTTTGAAATATGATAGATTTTTTTATTTTTGCTTGGCTTGCTTGCAGGTATAAAATTTGCCTTTCTATCTCTACTGATGCAATGTTGGATACTAGATCTCTCCTTGTAAAATAATTTTGGAGGCAATAGGATGAAGAAACTTTCTCCTCCAAAGTGATGCGCAGATCATTGTTCATGTAGTTAATGGTCTCCAACAAGCATCCTGAATGCTCTCCATAATCATTGACATATGTCTTCTATGTCTTGTATTAGTTTCATGCTCAAGATACTCAATAATAAAATACAAACTCGTTTCTTTTAGCGTAATTCCTAACATTTGGTATTTCGGATGATATAGAATCATCATCCAATCCTCTTATCCAATTTTTTTGAGTTAATAAAGTTATTTTTCTCTCTCTCTCTCTCTCTATATATATATATATGCAAGCATTATATAATTATAATGCAAACAACGAGACTCAAACTTTTACTTATCATAAAAATAAATGAACATGATCATACGAGTCATGTAAAGTTCATTAGTACATAACAAACATGTGATAGGTGGCATAAAAAAAAAATCCTGTAGCATATATTAAGGGTCAATTTTAATTAGGCATGCCTTGCTATGTTAGCTACGATGTTTTAGCTGACATATCTGAATAGCTTCTAACTCGAATATATTAAATGAGTGTTGTGTAGCTCAACGCATTTATTTGACTTGGCTAATACCCGAACCAACTATTCTAAGCAGATTCTAGCCCAACCTAATCCACTTTGGGCTAGTTGGTCTTCTAGTCTTTACTAAAGACAAATTGTATGATTCTTTCATGATGAAAGAAATAACGCAAGGAATTGTTGCCAACAAATTTCCCAAGCAATAATTATAAGATATGATAAATTAGAGATAGCAAATCATGAACAAGCAAAATCCACACATTTTGTGACCAATGTGAGTTTGGAGTTTGGTCCACTTGTTCGATTTGCCTCACGATCATAGCTATTTGTTGTAAACATGTCACATGCATCTCAAGTTAAGATAATCATACATACCCAAACACAAAAGGCAGCTTCAAATGGGTATTAGTGGCGTCGAAATAGATGTATATGTGCAGGTGGGCCGTGGACTTGCCAGGTATAAATAGCGTGGGTTTCGACCAACCTATGTGCATGCCATCTATGGGCTCTGCCAAAAAAGTTGACCGTCACAAAAGTCATAAATGCTCACACTTGTCATCTTCTTTTACCAATTAACCGTTGCCACATTTAATATCATGTCATATTAAAATCTAAATATAAAATATGTATGTAACAGACGTAGACAATGCGTACATTCTCTTGGAATACATGGATAAACTATTGGAGCAAATAAGAAAAAGCACGGGTGTGGTATATGTATGCGTGTGTGTGTGTGTGATGTAGAGCAATACGATACCGACTATTCTCTTTTTGTTGTTTCCTTCCAACTGCGTCTCGAGGCCGTGGGCGCGGACCGGTCCCCAAAATTAGGGTTTTCGCCATGAAGGACCTCTCGAGTGTGGAAATCACCGATTGCCCCCATTTCCTTTCGATTCCTCCAATCCTGTAATGTTTAACTCCCTAATTCACCGCCCGAGGAAGCCTCGCTTCTTGATTGCTTGCTTGATTGATTGAGTTTGCGAGTGGATTACGGCTCCGAGATTCGGAGACCTGCGATTCTAGGGTTAGGTTCTTGCGCCATTGGGTTGCTTCGTGGCTAGGAATTGGGCGATTCTTGCAAGTTTGCTTCTTCTGAAGAAATTGTCGTCTAAGAGGCCGCAGATCGGAACGTGGGTCGAGGAAGACGGGGGGCGGGGCCGGAGGAGGAAATTTCATTCTAGGGTTTGTAGATTGCTGTATTTTGCGGTCGTTGGCGATTGGTTTCTCTGATTTCGCAGTCGGTTCGGGGATAATGTGTATACTTTGTGTGGTTCAGAGGTGGTCACGGAGGATCGCCACCTTGCTGCCCTGGCTGCTGATCCCCTTGCTCCTGTTCTGGGCCATGTCGCCGTTCCTCCCACCAGGGCTCCGGTTTGAGATCACCTCGCCCCGGCTCGCCTGTGTAATGGTCCTCCTTGTGACCCTCTTCTGGTACGAGATCTTGATGCCTCAGTTGTCTCTCTGGCGGACCCGCCGGTCGGCTCGCCTGCGGGAGCGCCGGCGTGCCCTTGCGATTGAGATGCAGAAGCTTCGGAAGACTGCCACCCGCAGCTGCCGCAACTGTCACACTCCATACCGAGACCAGAACCCAGGTGGAGGCCGTTTCATGTGCTCTTACTGCGGACATGTTTCTAAGAGGCCGGTCCTGGACCTTCCACGGTCAGTTGGGAGTTCAGGAGTCAATGATCTTGTTGGAAAGAATGGATGGATGTGTAATCAGGATTGGTCGGCTGAGGGAGGCAGGAATTGGGTCAACCCCCTTCCCCACTATTGGCTAAGGGATGATCAGTGTTCGATGGAGAGGTCATGTTCGAGTGTGGTGCTTTTTCCTTGCAAGCTACTCTTTTGTTTCTTAGCAAGTGTGAACTGGCTGTGCCGAAAAGCTTTTAGGTTTAGCTTGAGGGAAGATGGTTCTGATGCAGTCCACAGAGGGTCATCGAATAAGAGAGGGGACAACGGAGGAAACCTGCAGGAGAGCAGATGGGAGAAAGTTAGAAGGAAAGCTGAGGAGAAGCGTCAGGCGAAGCTGGAAAAGGAGATGCTGGAAGAGGAAGAGAGAAAGCAAAGGGAGGAGGTAGCAAAGCTGGTGGAAGAAAGGAGGAGAATACGTGATGAAATGCTGAAAACCGAGAAAGAGTTGTCAGAGAGCAATGCTGCTGACAGGGAAAGGGAGAACAGGAAGGTTGCCGAGAAAGGAAGGCATGAAAGGAAGAAGGACAAGGATAAGGGCTCCAGCAAAAGCAATTCTGACGTTGAGGACATAGACAAGAGGATAAGCAGGGAAAGCGAAAGAAAGCGTGAGTTTGACAAGAAGTATGAGAATGAAAGACGAGATTCATTGAAAACTACAACAGAGATACACAAGTCATATACCTCAGGGACTTTGCATGGAAATAAGGTAACAGCAAGCAAGCCTAGATACTTTTCTCGCATGACAGGTAATTTCCTATCCTCTTCTAGAGGTTTGAGTGGTGCCTCCTTTTTTGGGAGAAATACTCAGATCCCAACTACCGTTAACAAAGTTAGTAAACCAACTATTGGTTTCATGGATCATGTTTCTGAAAATAAACGAGACTCTCAAGTGGCTGGAGATAAAATGGTCAAGGCTACTTCAAATGGTGATAGTAAAGTTCAGGCGGCCAATATTCATCAGCCTGTGAGTTATGATTTGTTAAGCCTCTTCCCTTGACTGTTATGTATTTTTATTGTGTTTTTTCTAATGATTTGAAGTCTCTACGTTAACTTTTATGTACATATGTGCAGCCAGGACAAGTTGCTCCAAGAAGAACATGGCATCAACTATTTACTTATTCAGCTGCTGTTTGTCCTTACCCTGATACAACTGCTTCTACATGTCAAAATGTGAACAACCAACTAGAAGCTCAAAGTGCACAGTTAGTTAATCAAAGATCGCCACCTAATTATTCTGTTGATAGCCAAAATAATATGGGGCCACCATTACCTTTCACTGCCTATGGTTCAGTGGCTTCAGCCAGTGAAGCCTTTAACAGTAGTTCAGGCTCTTCTTTGTCAGCTGAATTATTATTTCCTTCTGCCAAAGACCCAGAACTAAGGTCAATAGCAGATGAAGCAGAACTCTTTGAAGATCCAGCCTATGTTCCAGATCCGATATCCTTACTTGGGCCAGTTTCTGAATCACTTGATAATTTTCCGTTGGACTTGGGGGCTGGGTTTCTTTCCAGTGACAAGGTGGAACCTCAAGTCTTAAAAAGTGTATCTGCTTCTGGAAACATATCCAAGCCTTCTCCAATTGAGTCTCCTATCTCCAGATTGCGAGTTTCAGATGAAAAGCAAACTGTGTTTGGCCAAGCTTCATGTAACTCAAGCTCACAGGATTCACATCCTGTGAATGCAAATGCATCACAGGGTACATGGCAAATGTGGGGAACTCCGCTGGCTCAGGATGGCTTGGGACTAGGTGGACCTTCCAGCTGGTTTTTACCTATAGGGCAGAAACATCTTAAACAAGAAGTTACTGAATTTCCTTTTCCTCACAATTCTATGGCATCAGTAAGTGAAAAGGAGAGTCCTACCCTTCTGGGTATACAGTCTTCTCAGCATGTTTGTGATGGTAATCACCTGAATGGGGAGACATATAGCTTACTTGGTGCTCATATGAATATCAGCGATCATCTGATGCAGAAATCACCCTTGCAGTCATTGCCTGTTGATGGTGAAAGTCTTTCACTTCCTCCTAGTCTCATAGATACTATGCAGCACACTGACTCAACCCATAGTAGTCCAAACAGGTCATCTGCTGACTGCCATTTTGAGCCATCCCCTGCAAATTGTTGGCTCAGGTAAGTCTGTCACATTTATTACAATGATTCTGTTATTAAATCCTTTTTATTGTAGTGTTGCCAATATTTGAGTTTTTGTTCACTGTTGCATTTGGAACTCTTGTGCACATTGTCATATGCTTTGCTTAATGAAATTGAGGACCAAAGGGTATTTGTTGCTGTGGACAAATTATATGTTGTCATAGCTGGACTGGTTTGTGTATTTGGACCTAGGCTAATTTGCTGCTTGTTTGTTGGTTTTCTATCTGAAATTACATTATATTGCCTTTCCAGTTTTGTCTTTTATAATAATCAGAAGGTTGATGCGCTAGTAAAAACTGTTATCATATAATCTACCACATTGCATCTATCTGAGACTAAGTTTCCTGTTCTGATTTATGGATGGTTATATTGTATACTACATTTGGTGATTTCGCTTAGTAAATAACTTCTCTTACCAGTTCCACTTTATCTATATGCAATATCTTTGACATTATTAGCTCTTCATTGTCTTTTATCTCACCATAATACGAGCATGTCAGTTGGGAGGTACTTGTATCCTTTTTGTGTGTGCTTTTTTTCTTTGCTTCTGCACTTGTTGAGATGAGGATACATGATCATCATGTGGAATGAAGATGAATTTACTCCAGATGCATTTTTGAAATTGTACTAGTGTGTCTAAGCTTGGATAATCTACTCCATCCCGTCCTTCCCTCTCCCGTGTTAGTCTTATATACTCTCTAGTCTCTGCTGCCAAGGACAAGAATATTGAGATGAGGCTGCATCACCATTATGTGGAATGGAGATGGACATGCCCCACTTGTCTTTTGAATTGTACTACTGTCTAAGCTAGGATACCTTGTTCCCACTCCTTTTCCTGGTCTCTTTGTTGGTTTTCTATACCTTTCCCCCCAAGAAGGAAAAACCAACTGTGATTTGGTTCCAAGTCTTCCGAACCAAAACCAGCACACAAACTGAGAGAAGATATTAAAGTTCTTTATTTTTTTAGAAGTCCCTTTAGCTTGACAATTAGACATGAAAGACAAAATCAATCTATATCATAAAGATGTAGATGCATTTTTAACTGTATCAAAGGTCAGATAAGTAGTTGTGCTTGAACAAAGTTTCATCTTCACATTGGTACATTACTCCTAATATTAGCACTTCTTAAACTTGACAGGCATAATGTGAGTGTGCATTTATCACAAAGTTTGGATCCATTGTTATTTTGTGTTATGAAGTGCTTCTATTATGGACAACAAATAAACAGTCATAATTGATATGACAGTAAATATATTTTTTCAAAATATATCTTTCTCCGAGGAAAAAGAAATCCATCTCCAACTACTGTTACAAACCATTCCCTTTGAAATTCTAGTATATTGCTCTTGATGGAGATAAAAGGTGGGGAATGGATCATGTAGTTGAGCCAAATAGCTAAGAATAAAGTTCTGATGTTCAAATGTTTTGCCATGGTCATAAGTTGGTGTCTTGAAATGTATTCTTATTTATTTTTTTAGAAGTCCCTTTAGCTTGACAATTAGACATGAAAGACAAAATCAATCTATATCATAAAGATGTAGATGCATTTTTGAAATTGTACTAGTGTGTCTAAGCTTGGATAATCTACTCCATCCCGTCCTTCCCTCTCCCGTGTTAGTCTTATATACTCTCTAGTCTCTGCTGCCAAGGACAAGAATATTGAGATGAGGCTGCATCACCATTATGTGGAATGGAGATGGACATGCCCCACTTGTCTTTTGAATTGTACTACTGTCTAAGCTAGGATACCTTGTTCCCACTCCTTTTCCTGGTCTCTTTGTTGGTTTTCTATACCTTTCCCCCCAAGAAGGAAAAACCAACTGTGATTTGGTTCCAAGTCTTCCGAACCAAAACCAGCACACAAACTGAGAGAAGATATTAAAGTTCTTTATTTTTTTAGAAGTCCCTTTAGCTTGACAATTAGACATGAAAGACAAAATCAATCTATATCATAAAGATGTAGATGCATTTTTAACTGTATCAAAGGTCAGATAAGTAGTTGTGCTTGAACAAAGTTTCATCTTCACATTGGTACATTACTCCTAATATTAGCACTTCTTAAACTTGACAGGCATAATGTGAGTGTGCATTTATCACAAAGTTTGGATCCATTGTTATTTTGTGTTATGAAGTGCTTCTATTATGGACAACAAATAAACAGTCATAATTGATATGACAGTAAATATATTTTTTCAAAATATATCTTTCTCCGAGGAAAAAGAAATCCATCTCCAACTACTGTTACAAACCATTCCCTTTGAAATTCTAGTATATTGCTCTTGATGGAGATAAAAGGTGGGGAATGGATCATGTAGTTGAGCCAAATAGCTAAGAATAAAGTTCTGATGTTCAAAATGTTTTGCCATGGTCATAAGTTGGTGTCTTGAAATGTATTCTTATTTATTTTTTAGTTTGCCTCCCTCTATTTCTTATTTATCTTACCTAATCATAGAAGTCCATTTATCAGAAATAGGAGTTCATTATTTGGATCAATTACACTTTGTAGAACTTCCATGAGCAACAAGTAGTTTGTCCCAAGTGATGACACCAGATTATGTTTTAGAATAGATCTTCATGTAACAGCTTTGCAGAACAATTGCCTTTGATGTCAGAAGATATTAGCCTTGATAGAGTTAGAAATGGAAGAGGGACCATATAGCTGGTTCTGAACAGTGAATGACGCCTGGATGTTTAAAATGTTTTTTGCTTGGACCATGAGGTATATTGGAATATATTATCTCCCTTCTTCCCATGTTCTTTTGGTTCTTTTCTATTCTCTTCATCACATAACAAAATTTGAAGCCTTTCTTTGTTATCTTATAACTTTTAGTTCATCTCTCTCGTATGCATGTTCTCTTTTTTCACATGTTATTTTGAGACTCATTTTATGTACCTATTCTTTAAGTAGGCCTTATTATGTATCCGAGAATTTCATTATATTGTTCTTTTTCATTCTATTTCTTGTCGTCTATCTCTCAACTCCTTAATGAGCAAAGCTTTATAGTGGCACTTATTTTTTAAATATCTGCTAGTTCTACTTTTATTTTATTGCATGTTGGTAGACTTTGAGTTACCAGATCATCTTTGAATGCTTCGATTTTGGAGCTTGAGTCTTTGGACTTTATACTTTTTGTAACGCCACATGATGGCCCTATATGTTTGTTTGTGGTGTAATAAATCTAATAACCAGATCACTGCAGTTCCTAGGTGTCACACCTAGGGATCTTGATCTAAACATTGGACAAGTCTCCGGCAGTAAGGATGGAATTACACCATTGTAGGTAAGAAGATGAGCATACACCACTTATACATAATATGTCAAACATAAATTTTCATTCATTCAAGCATCTCGTTGATTACAATCTTTTTCCCTTTATGTAGACCCCAAGTAAAATTTCCTGTTTACCATTCCCAGAGAATCTTCACTTTCATTTGAAGTATAAAATGATTTATTATTTTAAGAGAAAATTATACTGTATGTCAAATCACTTTTCACATAAATAATGAAGTGGAAATGGATTAGAAAGCGCTTGAAGGATATCTGCTTTTAGACTTAATTTTTGTTGGTGGCTGATTCTGATACGATATGCCTGACCTGCATTAGTTTTCCAAGGCTGATTTGATTTCAATTGATTTCTTGGAGTTATAGTGAGAAATTGATTGGAAACAATTAAATTTCATTGATATTAAATGGAGTTGGTAAAGTTTGGTTGGTTATATTGATTTAATATTCTCAAGGAAGAAAGACAAACAGGAAGTGAAGAGGAAGAAGAAGTGGGAAGCCAAGATAGATGAAAGACAAGATGTAGGAATGAGAAGAAGAAAGACAAGACACAGTTTATAAAAAAAAAGGTCTGTGACGGTGTGACCATGATTCTAATGGCTGACTAGGACACAGAAATCACTTGGTCCTATTTGATCCCAGGCACATCATCCAATGGCGTTATCTCATTAAGCACATGACTTGGTGAAATAATTGGTTATTGATCAGTAAGCCTTCCACTCAGTGCCGACTACTTTTAAAGCATTTTCTAGAATATGGGCCCTCCTCCCCTCTTCTTTGCAATAACTGTTGGCAACTATGAACAACCATAACATCTCTCTCTCTCTCTCTCTCTCTCTCTCTCTCTATCTATCTCTGTGTTGACATGTTGACATTTCATAACAAGAAGGTATATGAGTTATATCATTTGTGGCTGGACCTGATGTCTTATTTGTTATCGTTTGCTTTTTGGCTTTTTAAAATATGCATGATTCTAGAAATACTAGGTTGATTTTGCTCATTTTTTGGGTTCCTTGTTCAGAGGGTAAGCTTTGTAGTAGCATATGTTTGCACCATTGCAACTTTGATATAATTGTTTTCAGTGGCTAGAACTTTCTGCATATCAGGTTAGGGCTCGCATTGGATCCTCCCTAGACACTTAGAGTAGCAAGAACCACATTCTGTCTAGTTATTTAGAACTTATTTTGGAGAGGGCTAAAAGTGTTTTTTCCAATAGCCATACAGAAATTCTTAACCTTGTTACTTAAGATACAAGCTTCTTGGAAGTAATTTATTAATTTACATTCTCATCTGTGTTATCTTGGTGTGCCTTAACAATATCTTGATGGACAGATAACTTAGGATGGTTATGTTTTCTTTATAAAGAATAAGAAGGGTCAGCACTGAGAGAATATTCTAAAAAAGGGTTAGCAGGTTGCCAGATACGGCGATAGGCAGTTTCCTGGGTCTTAAAAGATGTGTTTCCACTGTGGTTGGAGTACCACTCAATTCCAATGATGTTTGGAAATCTGATGTATAAGGATTCCTCATGTCTGTAAGAGAGGTTTCCTCTTGTATCATCTATTGGGTTGTGTAGTCAGACCCACTGATTGGTCTCTTTGCCGGACATTTTATGATTACCATTGTCGTAATGCATATGATTATCTTTAAGCGGCCTTAATGTTTAAATACTATAAACAATACTTCTCTTTTTTCAATGTTCACATTGTGAGCTATTGTATGATATGGTAGGATTTATTTGATTTCTGGAGGATAAATATTAATATTCCACTGGCTGCAAGGGCCTAACTGCAGCAACTGTTATAATTTCATCTCTTATTTAAGTGATTTATCTATTTGTTAAATTAACAATTCAGTGCTACTTTGGTGCTGCTAGTAGACACCATTTTCCAAGGGGGTTTTATCAACTTTGGATTTGGGCTGAATTTACCTAGGATCTGATCCTGGATGCAATAAGGAATTCTTGGATCTAATTTAGACTCGATGTGGAAGAGTATTATCTCCTGGCGGATTTCAGATATTACACATTTTATGGGTTATGGATTGAGGATATAGTCCCAGTCAACTTTTTTGCATCCAGTTTTAGGAAACTGTTCCCATATTATTAGGTCGGTAGTTCATATATACTTAGCATATGTTTGACATCCCTAATTCCTTGGGACATATTTTCTCGGATGTGACATCTCAGTGGATTGGTCACTGGTAATCATTATCATCATAATTCATTGGGATTTTCCCTTCTTCCTGTTTTATTTGTAGCAAGTCAGATTGGACAAGACAGGCCACTGTTTTTAGTATTATATTGCTGGCTAACTCAAAACTAGATATATATTCATAAATTCATCAACTTTTTCAACTATATAAAGTTGATTTGAGGATACTGCTCCTGTTGAACCATTAGAGGTTGGACTCAGATCTTCCTTTTTTAACATGTTAGTTTGTAACCATCGATATTGTTTTGCATAATCCTTGATAATAATCTTCTTTTTTTTTTCCTTTCAATGGGCCTAGGTTTTCCTAATGTATGTTCAAGTAGCACAATTTAATTCTTGAAATTTTTTATATAGTGATATTATGCAAATTCTCTATCATAGGTAGAATGCATTTCAAAATTGGTCTTTTTTTCCTGAGGCCTCTTCCAGTTCTGAATCATTGTATCTCAGTTTGGATCGAGTAAAGAATTCTAGTCTGTGTATTTTTTCTCATTCCAGTGATCGCGGACTTCTGGGTCTTGGCAGGATGGAGTGGGCACTTGATGGTCCTCGGCGAGATGAAAAGTCTACCCTTGCAAATCCAAATGTAGAAGGCTTGTTCTCGGCTAGTCCCGATACAGAATCAGTCTGGTCATTCAGTCAAAACGAGACGGTATAAAATACTAGAGAAACTGCACATTTATTTTATTGCAAATGAAATGGTCATTTCACTAGCATGAATAGATGGCATGCATTGATTGATGCATTCATGCATCCCTTCAAGATGCTCATTAGTCTTGGTAGAATGAATCCATATGCTAGCTGGGTCATAGTGAAGCTCATCGTTTCTTTTCCATTCCCCCCTGGTGGGTTGTCATTTTAAAATGATATTTATGCCCTTTGCAATCAATTCTAACCTATCTCTGGCATAATGCTGATAAAGGTTTTAGACCTATAATTGAGAGTAGAGATTGCATCCCTGTGAATTAGACCATTGACTGCAACATGAGAAGCACATTGGCCACGAACAATCTTGTGCAGGAATTTTAAGGTTTGATGGTGATAAAATAGCATTCAACTCTGGAACTTGCATTCTTATTCATGAATGAACAACGTATTAGCAACAACTGCAAAAATTGCAACATTTTCTTTTGTAGGATTAGTTTGCCATGAAAGCTCCATTCGTCGGGTACAGTGGTATATGTGGTTCGTGAAGACAATTGCTTTGCTTTGGTAGGATTTATGGTCTGGCAATCACATAAAATATCGGTTCTTAAAAGATTCTTAAACTGATGTCCGTAGTGGGATTTGTACGCTTGGACGAATGATTTGTTCTTGGAAGTATTGCTCTGATCCTAGTTTTGAGGCAGAATCTTCTTACTCTGGCTTTGCAAATTTAATGGATCAGTTATCCTATCATAATAATTAATTAATGGATCAGTAATCTTATCATCATGTTGGTTCGTCACACTCCACTGCAGTTTCAAACTGTGAGATGGAGCGTAGGCTCCCACCATGCCCATAGATGAGCTCCATCATATTAGGGCATATTTCCATCTTCCCTCATGGTCAGCTTTGACCTTGACATAGAGAGGCCAAGAGTACAAAAGATTTTTTCTCTTAGGAAAATATAAAGGTGTTATTATTAATTATCTTGGAGGATGAGCTTATCTGATATATAGCTTTTTCAAAGTTTTTAAGTTTTTATCTTGAACAGATGGCAAATATTCTCCTCCTCTAGAATACAAAGTTTGTGATTTGTACAAATAAAATGATACATCATTCATAAGCATTATAGTTTCACCTCAATAAGATGATGGAGGTAACTAATGTGAAGGTTTTAATGGACTCCAGTGTTGTACTTATAGGCCCAGTGATTAGACCTTAATCTCTTATATAGATCCATGAAGTCCAGCATCCATCTCTAATTCACATTCCCATCATGCGGAAAGTGTCGGTTTTAAATCTCAGCCTTGAGCCATTCAGTTCTTAGGTTTGAAAAATTGATGGTTCAAATCTAAATTGGAATCGTCGGTTTTAGAATTATGATTAAGATATATATATATATATATATATATATATATATATATATATATATATATATATATATATATATATATATATATATATATATATATATATATATATATATATATATATATATATATATATATATATATATATATATATATAATATATATATATATATATATATATATAAATAAACTCACATTTTCTTTTATGAAGCTAATAAATTGTATAGAAAAAGAAAAGAATATGAGAAAAACAGAAACACGATATAACATGGTGATTACTTTAAGAAAATTCTCCTCAATGTTCCATAAGGGCACAATTATTCACCTCGCCATGCGTACATAATTTAACTTCGCATACTCCGCTGTCACCAGTCAACGGATCCGCGCACACGTGACTCGTTCATTTGCGCCAAATGGAATAGACACAGCGGGAGATCAGCGTACACGTGACCTGTTCATTTGGCCCAAATAGTATAAACACAACAATTAAACCCAAAGAGGACCACCACATCTCTTCCTCAATCTCCCACTCCCATTACCGTGATCACAACCCCTAGGGCATCACATAGATTACGGAATGCTATTATGGATCCTCATAAGCCTGTTTTTCTCTTTTCCTTTTATCTTTGTTTCTTGTCCTCTTCTTGGGCCGACCTCTCGTATTAATTTTTGATTGGTGGCAAGATATCTCTTTTTCATTTAATTCTTGCAACAAATTCTTCATCGCCAATTAATTACAAAATCGCTTCCCAATCTGTGTGATAAGGATCATGGGGAATAGTATAAAGATTATACATATTGATAATTTCCGGTATCCAATACACCCAGTAATTTTACTATAAAAATTTATTAAAAAAATAGATCTAAAAATAATTTAAAAAAAGAATAATAGCTTCAATGTGATTATAATATATTATTGATCACCAAACTAACTAAGGTTTAGCGGAAAACAAAATGAAGCACCAAATATATGAATATAAGAGAGGAACAGAATGAGATGCGACCTTATAAGAGGTTACTTGTAGATATGGCTCTTGCTATGCTCTAGCGATAAGGGCAAGGCCACCTTCTAAGAGGTTACTTACAAATATGACTTAGAGCTCTGGGTCTTACTATGCTCTAGCGATAAAGGCAAGGCAATTGCCTTTCTTAAAAGAAAAGACAAGGTTGCTTCATTGTGCCTTGATAATTAGAGCAGGGCTTCCTAGTGGCTTAGGTGCACAGTGCTCGACTAATGTTGTGGTTCTTTAATTATTTGTACAGAGAACCTATCATACTCTTCAAAATAATATATTTAAGAAGTATGAATCTATCTTAAATCAAAACATGTATAATTTATCCATAATTAAAACCCAAGATTCAATATAATATTTAAGGATACTAAAAAATATTAAAACATCATTCATAAAACCTATATAGTTTATAATCAATCACCACATCACTTAATAACTACATAAAACCTAAAACATGTTGAATCTCGGATTTTGATGATAAAACCAATTGATATGTGTTTATGTTTTAATTTGCGTTTTGAGTGACGCAGGATGCTTCAATCATGATAAGACAATTAAAGCAGGAAAAATCATGTTGGGCTGGAGGAACATGTCAGAAGATTGGACGTCGGGCCGATGGATCAGTCGACGTATCGACAGAAGGCTTCGGGTCGTGGATTTGGGCATCGGGCCAAGAAGAGCGGACATTGCACCAAGAATATCAGAGTTGTGGAGTCAACTGGTCGATTGGGTAATAGGCTGCAAGAGAGGACGATGTGTCGAAAAATTGGACAAAGCATCGAGAGACCAATGACATGCCGGACAACTTGATTAATGCTTAGTATTAATTGTCTAGATCGAAGTTTATTTTACATGTGCAGGATTAACTACGATAGCAAGGCATGAAGCAAAATAAAGTCCCAAAGTCAAGGACGCGATCACGTTGGGAGTTCGAGAGTTTGTCGGAAGTCCGGATGTTCATCGGAAGTTCTGGAGGAATCAGTTGAGAAGTCTCGAAGCTCGTCGGAACTTGCCAAGAAGATCGTCGTGAAGTCCAAGAGCTTGCCGAGATTCCACCGGAGCATCGCCGAGGGTTCGTCAGATGTTCGCCGGAAGCTCGTTGGAAGAATAAACATAGGGACTTGTTTAGCTTAGCAAATGTCTTAGGATTTCGTAGTTAGCACATAATTAGGCTTGGATTTGGGCCAACCTAATTAGGGGCCAGCTAGGCCCATATAAGAACTGTGTTGGGCCCAATAAGAAGCCCAAATAGAGCTCCAAGAAGTCTCACCGTCGTGGCACAATCTTCGAGATTGTGTCAAGCGATGGTACCGTAGTTTGGGCGATTGTACCACCCATGGCAGGGTGCCAGGCGGTGGTACCACCCAACATTGGCCCCCAAGCGGTGGTGCCGCCTAAGACAATGTCAGCCAAACTGACACTAGGCGGTGGTACCGCCCGTGCCTGGGGAACCCGGGATGAGATGTTTTTAGGCTCCAAGTTTGAATCAACTTGAAGCCTATAAATACCCCTCATTACTAGGTAAAATAGACAAGCATAGCGAGTCTAAAAGCAAAGAAACGCTACTGTAATCTCTTTAGAATTCCCTCCTCTACTCTAAGTGTTAGATTTCTATAAGAGAGGAGTGTGAGTGCTTGTAAGGGTTGCCTCCTAAGCCCGTCAAAAGGAGAAAAGCTGTAAAAGGGTGGTTGGCCTTGGGCTATTGAAGGAAGGCCTCTAGTGGAATGCCGTGATGCTTTTCATGATGCTTTTTTTTTTCGGTTTAGAAAAATTATTTTTTTTAAAAAAAATTGCATAATGTAATGAAAATGTAAAAAATTAGGAATCATGCTTATCCTTCTAGTAATTTTTAAAAATGATCATGAAAATTGTATGAAAATATAATAAAATATTAATCTAATGCTTGCACACTAAATATGATTAATTTTATGTATGTGCTTGAGAAGCAAGAATGTATATTTTGATGATTTCCATATTGCTTTTTAATGACGATGCATGACTTTTGTATGGAAGGTTTGATATTTTTGGGTGTCCAACATACATGCATGTAAATGAAGGAAAATTAGAGCCTCGAGCTAAAAAGTGCATTTTCCTTGGGTATGCTTCTGGGGTGAAAGGATACAGATTATGGTGTTCTGATCCCAAATCCCTAAAATTTATAATCAGTAGAGATGTTACTTTTGATGAATTGTCTATGTTATCTTCCAAAAAGAAATCTATTAGTTGTACAAATGATAGTGCGCAGAAGCAGGTGGAGCTTGAGATTGGTAGTTTTGATTCTTTTCAATCGAACTCTTCTACTCAAAGAATGCCAGTAGATGGTCCCGAGTCTACTAATGAAGATGATCCAGAGGAAGAGAAATATTCCATAGCCAAGGATAGACCACGGAGAGATATTTGACCACCACAAAGATATGCAAATTTGGTTGCATATGCTTTGTCTGTTGCAGAAGAAACAAGTGAAGTTGGTGAGCCTACTACCTACTCAGATGCAGTTTCTTGTGAAAATTTTGTTAAGTGGTTGATTGCGATGAATGAAGAAATTGAATCTCTCCATCAGAATAGAACTTGGGATCTTGTAAAGCCGCCTTTGGGTAAGAAAAATGTTGGATGCAAATGAGTCTTCAAAAGGAAGGAAGGTATTCTAGGGGTTGAAGATGTAAGGTATGAAGCACGATTGGTTGCAAAGGGCTATAGTCAGGTACATGGTGTTGATTTTAATGACATATTTTCACCTGTTGTTAAACATAGCTCTATTCGTGTTTTGCTTGCTTTAGTTGCCATGTATGATTTGGAATTGGAGTAACTTGATGTCAAGACAACTTTCTTACATAGTGAACTTGAAGAACAAATTTACATGGAGCAATCTCATGGTTTTGAAGTTGACGGTAAAGAAGACCATGTTTGCTTGTTCAAGAAATCTTTGTACAGATTAAAGCAGTCTCTAAGACAGTGGTATAAGAGGTTTGATTCTTTTATATTGGGTCATGGTTACACGAGGAGTATGTATGATAGCTGTGTCTACTTCCGGAAGTTAATTGATGGCTCTTTTGTGTATTTGTTACTTTATGTTGATGACATGCTTATTGCAGCTAAGAATTTATCAAAAATTCACACTTCGAAAATGCAGCTGAGTAGTGAATTTGAAATGAAAGATTTAGGAGCAGCTAAGAAAATTCTTGGCATGGAGATCAAAAGAGAACGAGGAGTTGGAAAATTATTTCTGACTAGAAAAATTACCTCAAAAAAGTCTTGGAAAGGTTTGGCATGAAAAACGCTAAGCCAATGAGTACTTCTCTTGCTAGCCATTTTTGGCTATCTGCTGCTCAGTCACCACAATCAATTGAAGAGGAAGAATATATGGTGCAAGTTCCATATTCCAGTGCCATCGGCAGTATTATGTATGCAATGGTTTGTACTCGTCCAGATATTTCACAAGTAGTCAATGTGGTTAGCAGATATATGTCTCGCTGGGATAAAACACATTGGAGGCTATGAAGTGGATTCTCAAATACTTGCAAGGGACTTCAGATGCTTGTTTGGAGTTTGGGAAAAATCATGACTCTTTGGTTGGTTTCGTCGATTCTGATTATGCTACGGATCTTGATAAACGAAGATCTTTGATATGCTATATTTTTAATATTGGCGGTTGTGCAATTAGTTGGAAAGCTTCCTTATAACCTGTCATAGCTTTATCTACTACAGAGGCAGAATATATAGCAATGATAGAGGCGATCAAAGAAGTTTTATGGTTAAGAGGTTTGTTCAGCGAATTATGTCTACATCAAGATGTTATTACAATTTACTGTGATACTCAAAGTGCTATTCATTTGACTAAAGACCAGATGTATCATGAGAGGACGAAACATATCGATGTGAAGTTTCATTTTATCCGGGATACCATTGTTGAGGGAAAGGTCCTTGTTCAGAAAATTCATACGTAGGACAATCCAACTGATATGCTTGTGAAGCCTCTTCCGGTTTACAAGTTCAAGCAGTACTTGGACTTAGTTAGTGTTCATTGTTGGTGATTGCCCGTTGGGACTTTTATGAAGAAGGTGGAGCAAGTTTTGTTAATTGTCAATATTGGGACATGCTAAGGTGGAGATTTGTTAGTTTGGCAAGTCCCACATAGTCCCACATTAAGAAAATCAAGCTTGTTATCTCCTGTTTAAACTATAAATAAGGGTTTGGGCTTTGAAGTTAGAGGCACCACAAGAAACCTGATTGTTTGCTTTGAGCTTTTCTTGTTTAGTAGTTTCAGGTGTTTTATGGCCTAGGAACATCTTCCTAAGGCATTTGTAATAGTCCCTTTTTTTATAGTAGTGATTTGCTCCTCCTTCGTCCGTGGATGTAGGTCAATTAACCAAACCACGTAAATTTGGTGTTCTTGTCTCTTTTATTTTTCTACTTTATTGTCTGGGTTGCTAAATTACCTTTTAGGTAAATATCTTGGGGCCAGCTCTAATAGTTTTCTTCCCTTTCTTTCTCTTATTTTTCTATCTTTTTCTCCTTCTCCTTGAATCAAGTTGCTGTTGCAAAAAAACTACCTTTGCTATTGTAGTTTTCGCCCCCGATTTCGCAGCCCCCACTCTCCGCTAATTAGATCTAGGATTTAAAGGGAAGATAGGCTGTGGGCTATTAAAAGCCCACTATGGGCTGAACCATGGGCTGTCAGTCCAATAATCTTCTCCTTCAACCCATAAGCTGTCCCATGATTCCTCAATATGAAGCTATGCCGATCAACTATTGGCATATCTCATGTCTTTCTTTTGGTAAAGTCTTTGTCAACATGTCTGCTTCGTTATCATCTATGTGAATTTTCTGAAGCTACAACTGCTTCTCTTCAAGTACATTTCGAATCCAATGGTATCTGACATCTATATGTTTTGACTTGGAATGAAAAGTTGGGTTCTTACACAAATGAATGGTACTTTAGCTGTCACAATGTACCACATAGTTTTTCTGTTTCAGCCCCAATTCTTGTAATAATTCTTTCATTCATAATATTTCTTTGTAAATCTCTATAGCAGCAATATATTCTGCCTTTGTGGTGGAGAGAGCAATACATCTTTGTAATCTGGATTGCCATGACATAGCCCCCCTGCAAAAGTGAGTACATAACATGATGTAGACTTCCTCATATCTATATCTCTTGTCATATCTGTATCTGTGTAACCTGTCAACACAAGTGGTCCACCTCCAAAGCTTAAATAAACTTTAGAACTCCCTTTGAGATATTTAAAGATCCACTTCATTGCTACCCAATGCTCTTTGCCTAGATTTGCAAGAAATCTGCTAGTAACATTTATTGCATATGCGATGTTCGACCTCGTACATATCATAGCGTACATTAAACTTTCAACTGCCGAAGCATAAGGAACCTTTTGCATCTTCTCATTCTCCTCATCACTTGACGGACTCTGTTCTGAGCACAACTTGAAGTGACCTACAAGAGGAGAACCAACTGGCTTTGTATTGCTCATACTGAACCTTTCTAATACCTTATCGATGTATTTCTCTTGTGACAACCAAATCTTTTAGTTTTTCTATCATGAAAAATCTGCATGTCTAGTATTTGCTTTGCTGACCCCATGTCCTTCATTGCAAAAGACTTACTCAGTTCCTTCTTTAACTTGTCAATTATAGACATATATTTCTAAAAAATAAGCATGTCATCAACATAAAGTAAGAATAATAAAATTCTCAACAAACCATTTGATGTACACAATGATCTGAAGCCATTCTTTTGCATCTATTTTCTATCATAAATGGATCAAACTTTCTGTACCATTGTCTTGAAGCTTGCTTTAGCTCATACAAGCTCTTCTTCAACTTACAAACAAAGTTCTCTTTACCTTTGACTTTGAAGCCTTCCGGTTGCTCCATATAAATTTCCTCCTCCAAATTGCCATGAAGGAAAGCTGTCTTCACATCTAACTGCTCAACCTCTAAGTCCTAGCTAGAAGCAATACCAAGAGCAACACAAATAGAAGACATTTTAATAATAGGAGAAAAAATCTCTTCAAAGTCAATACATTTCTTTTGACTAAAGTCTTTTACAATCAATCTAGCTTTGTACTTTGGTTGAGAACAATATTCTTGAGTCTTCAACCTGAAAACCCATTTGTTCTTCAAGGCCTTCATTCCCTTTAGTAGTAGCACCAAATCATAAGTGTGGTTCTTTTGAAGAGCATCCATCTCTTCTTGCATAGCAACTAACCACTTCTTTTTCTACTCACTTTCAACTGCTTCATGGTAACTCTCTGGTTCACCTGCATTATGAAGCATCACATACTCATCTATAGAGTATCTTTTGGAAGATTGACGTTGTTTAGAAGATCTTCTCAACTGAGATTCTACGGGAAGTTGTTCTTCTACTTCTTCTTGCTCAACATGTCCCGTAGGTAGATCAACATCAGGCTCTACACCATCTTCGTGCACATCTCCCACATCACTCTAATATACTAGAGGAGTAATTGGATCGCAATCTGCTAATCCTTCTATAGAAGTCTTGACTGGTGTCTTCTTCTTCAAATCCTCAAAAGTTTGATCCTCAAAGAAGACCACATCTCTGCTTCAAAACACCTTCTGCTTTTCTGGATCCTAAAGCCTATAACCAAACTAATCATGTGAGTAACCAAGAAAAATACATTCTTTAGTCTTACCATCCAGCTTGGATCTTTCATTATCTGGAACATGTGTAAATGCACGATAACCAAACACTCTCAAATGCTTATAGGAAACATCTTTCCCTGATATGGTGACAAGTTGATTACATCAACTGTAGTCCTCAAAACCTCATTCCAAAACTTTTTGGGTAGCTTAGCTTTTGAAAGCATACATTTGATCTTTTCCATAATTGTACGGTTCATCCTCTCTCCAATAGCATTATGCTGAGGTGTACCAGGAACTATCATCTTATGTTGGATGCCATGTGACCTACAATAATCATTAAACAATCCTATATACTCACCATCATTATCTAATCTTATGCATTTCAATTGCCTTTCTGTCTCCCTTTCAACCATGGCATAAAACTCTTTGAAGACATTAATAACCTGATCTTTGGTCTTCATAGCATAGACCCAAACTTTCCTAGAAAAATCATCTATAAAAGTGATAAAATAAAGTGTACCACTAATCCCAAGAACATCAATAGGTCCACTATGAGTTTTTATCCTTAAAGGACCACATACATCTGTATAAATACGGTCTAAGGCATGTATTTTTTTAGACATAGCAGGATTGGCAAATGAAATTCTATGTTATTTACTAGCCAAACAATTAATACAATGGTTCAAATGTATACATTTGAGATCTGGTAATACTTCTCTCTTGGAAAGAGCTTGTAACCCCTTCTCGCTCATGTGTCCCAGTCTCCTATGCCACAACTCCATGCTGAAGTCTTTCTCTATAGCATTTAACTGCTCACCATAAGCTTTAGCCTGCAACCTGTACAAAGTATGGCATTTCTTTCCACTAGCCACAATAAGAGAACCCTTACTGAGCTTTCATTGCTCTCTGTAAAATTTGCTATCATAGTCTTCATCATCTAGTCTTCCAACTGAAATTCAATGTAGCCTTAAGTCAACCACATGCCTCATATCCTTAAACACCAATTTGTAGCCAAGGTTGGTCTTTATATGTATATCACTCATGCCAATGATGTTTGTGTTAGGATCGAGATCGGTACTAAGAAAGGGGGTGAATTAGTGCAGTAATAAAATAACGTCGGTTTAAAACTTTGTTTTGATAAAACCGATTTTCGACGTAAAACTATTTCATAAATATCTTAACTTAAAACATGTTCGTAAATGTATTGAAAGCAATAAGCTATTAAAGAGGTTTGCAGTAAAGTAAATTGCTCAAATATAGAAATGCAAACCAGAGAAGAACACACCGATTTTATAGTAGTTCGGTCGTCGTGACCTACATCCACTCCACCGATTCCTCTTCTATCGAGGCCACCAACATCCACTATCAATCTTCCTTTATAGGCGAAGATCAACCTCCTTCTTACAACTCTTTCTCCTTTTACCGGGTTTAGAAGATAACCCTTACACCCCCACTCACTCCTCTCTCAAACTATTCTAACAATTAGAACTTTGAGAGGAGTTTCACACAAGATTATAGCAGAGTTTCTTTCCTTTTTACTCTCAATACTTGTGTTTTTTAACTAGAGATGAGAGGGATATTTATAGGTTTCAAGTTGATTCAAACTTGGAGCCTAAAAATATCTCATCCTGGGTTTCCCAGGCACAGGCGGTACCACCGCCAGCGTCAATCTAACACTAACACTGCACTGGGCGGTACCACCACCTACAACCTCTCAAAGGCTATGTTTGGGTGGTACCACCGCCTGACATAGTCTCAAAGACTATGCCACGACGGTGCTATCTCTTGAGTCCTTGTTTGGGCCTCTCATTGGGCCCAACACAGTCCTTACATAAGCCTAACTGGCTTCTAATTGGGTTGGCCCAAATCCAAACCCAATTACATGCTTACTACGATTCCTAAGACATATTCTAAGCTAAACAAGTCCGTAAGTCTAGTTTCTTCCGACGAGCTTCCAGCGATCTTCCGGCGAACTTCCGACGATCTCTCGGCAATGTTCCAGTGGACTCCCGGCAAGCTCCTGGACTTCATGACGATCTTCTTGGCGAGTTTCGATGAGCTTCTTCTGGCAAGCTCCTGGACTTCTCGGTTGGTTCTTGTAGAACTTTTGACTAACGTCTAGACTTCCGACAAACTCTCGAACTCCCAACGAAATCGCGTCCTTGACTCCAGGACTTTATTTTGCTTTATGTCTTGCTATCGTAGTTAATCCTGCACATGTAAAAACACACTTTGATCTAGACAATTAATACTAAGCATTAATTATGTTGTTTGGCATGTTATTGGTCCCTCGACGCTTTGTCCGATTCTTTGGCGCATTGTCCTCTCTTGCGACCTATTGCCCAATCGGCCAGTTGACTCTGCAACTCCGATATCCTTAGTGCAATATATGCTCTTCTTAGCCCGATGCCCGAATCCATGGCTTAAAGCCTTCTATTGATACGTCGATCGATCCTCCAACTCAACGTCCAATCTTCTAATATGTTTTCCTCCGACATAACATGATTCTTCCTACTTTAATTGTCTCATCTTGATCGAAGCATCCTGCATCACTCAAAACACAGATTAAAATATAAACACTTATCAATTGGTTTCATCAACAAAATATGAGATTCAACAATCTCTCCCGTTTTGATGATGACAACCAATTGATGACAGAGTTAAAACAAACTCCCCCTATCAATATGGCATATTTATAGAACTCTTGATTCACAAATCTAAGCAACATGTTATCATAAAATTATGCATAACATCACCATACTTCTCCCCCTTTATCATCAACAAAAAGGAGAGTACATTATCCAAGCAACATGTTTTTAGAGATATGCAAGTTTTGCAACATACATGCTAGCAAATTTTTATTTCATTTTAGAGCATATAAACTAGCACCATTTGCAACATAATTTCAAATCATTACATAATAAACATAATTTCCAATCTTATCATTATGCAAGCTAGCAATAATTAAAGATGTGTAAGTGTAGTTAGCATGTTTGCTTCTTGAGATAAGCAAGATAGCACTTCTTGGTGATGTTCAAGAAAGCAAGTTCTACATCATGCAAGCTAGTGAATCTTGTTGAATCTCAGATTTTGATAATGAAGTCAATTGTAATTTGTTATTTAATCCATATGTTGAGATAAGTGTGCAGGATTAACTATGATGGAAGTAAGACATGCAGCAGGAGTTACGCCGGAGTCAAGACTATGATCACGTTGGGGGTTTGAGAGTTCGACGAAGTCCGGGCGGTCATCAAAGGTTCTACGAGAATAAATCCGAGAAGTCCAGGAGCTTGCCAAAGAAGCTCATCGGAACTCGCCAAGTGGATCATCGCAAGTCTAGGAGTTTGCCGGAAGTCCGCCGGAGCTGAGGGTTCGTCAGATGTTCGTCGGAAGTTCACCGAAAGCTCACCGAAAAAAAGCGATTGATGCACCAGAGCAAGTTACATAAATGTCTTAAAATATCATAGTTAACATGATGATTAAGTTAGAAATGGGAGGTGATCCCTTAACTTAATCTTGGGGCAATTGGGCCCTTGATAGACCCAAATTGGGCCGAATGGATCAGCCCATTCGAACCCAGATTTCCTGCCCGGCGGTGGCACCGCTTGGGTCGGTGGTGGCACCACCCAGGACTCAGTCTCCTAGGAAAGCTGGGCGTGGTACCGCTTTGGCTTGGTCTTCGAGTGAGGTTGGGCGGTGGTACCGCTTTGGCTTGGTCTTCGAGTGAGGTTGGGCGGTGGTACCGCTTTGGCTTGGTCTTCGAGTGAGGTTGGGCGGTGGTACCGCTTTGGCTTGGTCTTCGAGTGAGGTTGGGCGGTGGTACCGCTTTGGCTTGGTCTTCGAGTGAGGTTGGGCGGTGGTACCGCTTTGGCTTGGTCTTCGAGTGAGGTTGGGCGGTGGTACCGCTTTGGCTTGGTCTTCGAGTGAGGTTGGGCGGTGGTACCGCTTTGGCTTGGTCTTCGAGTGAGGTTGGGCGGTGGTACCGCTTTGGCTTGGTCTTCGAGTGAGGTTGGGCGGTGGTACCGCTTTGGCTTGGTCTTCGAGTGAGGTTGGGCGGTGGTACCGCTTTGGCTTGGTCTTCGAGTGAGGTTGGGCGGTGGTACCGCTTTGGCTTGGTCTTCGAGTGAGGTTGGGCGGTGGTACCGCTTTGGCTTGGTCTTCGAGTGAGGTTGGGCGGTGGTACCGCTTTGGCTTGGTCTTCGAGTGAGGTTGGGCGGTGGTACCGCTTTGGCTTGGTCTTCGAGTGAGGTTGGGCGGTGGTACCGCTTTGGCTTGGTCTTCGAGTGAGGTTGGGCGGTGGTACCGCTTTGGCTTGGTCTTCGAGTGAGGTTGGGCGGTGGTACCGCTTTGGCTTGGTCTTCGAGTGAGGTTGGGCGGTGGTACCGCTTTGGCTTGGTCTTCGAGTGAGGTTGGGCGGTGGTACCGCTTTGGCTTGGTCTTCGAGTGAGGTTGGGCGGTGGTACCGCTTTGGCTTGGTCTTCGAGTGAGGTTGGGCGGTGGTACCGCTTTGGCTTGGTCTTCGAGTGAGGTTGGGCGGTGGTACCGCTTTGGCTTGGTCTTCGAGTGAGGTTGGGCGGTGGTACCGCTTTGGCTTGGTCTTCGAGTGAGGTTGGGCGGTGGTACCGCTTTGGCTTGGTCTTCGAGTGAGGTTGGGCGGTGGTACCACCCCTGTCAGGCAGTGGTACTGCTCAGTTATGGCGGTAGTACCACCAGGACCCCAAAAATCTGGGATATGATATTTTTGAGCTCCAAATTCAAACCAGTTTGGGGCCTATATATACCCCACCCTTTCCTGTATGAAAGGGCATCAAAAGCTTGATCTTACTCTGTGATTTTTAGAGCTCAAAAGTGTTGTAAAGGCCAAAAGTTCTTCTCCCTCTTTTCTTCCAAGTTTTGATCCTTTAAGAGAGGAGTGAAAAATCTGTAAGGGTTGTCTCCTAAGCCCGTCAAAAGGAGTGAAACTATAAAAGAGTGGTTAGCCTTCGCCTATTGAAGGAAGGCCTCTAGTGGACGTCGGTGACCTCATCGAAGGAGGAAGCCAAAAGTGGATGTAGGTCAAGATTGACCGAACCACTCTAAATCTTAGTTTGCATTTACATTCTGTTCTCTATCTTAACTGCAAACTACCTCCATAGCTTTACTTTAACTGCACTTCGCTTGATCTTAAGTTAAAGTAATCTCCGAATCGACTTTCATACCGAAATCATTTTTATCGTACGAACGTCGTTTTAAATCGTCGAAAGTTTTCTACTGCACTAATTCACCCCCCCCCCCCCCCCCCCCCCCCAGTGCTCTTGATCCTAACAATTGGTATTAGAGCGGGGTTAACTCTCAATCGGATTAAAACCCAAGAGAGATGACATACGCTGAAAACCAAGATGGCCACTCTATTACACGTCCACCCATGTTCAATGGGACGGACTACACCTATTGGAAGACCCGAATGAGGATCTTCCTTATTTCAATGGATTTTGAATTTTGGAATCTTATCGAAAATGGATTTTTGAAGTCTTCTCTTCCAATGATCGATTGGAATAAATTGGAGAAGAAGACTTTCGCTCTTAATGCAAAGGCTATGAATATCTTATTTTGTGCGCTTGATAAAAACAAGTTCAATCGTGTTTCGATTTGTGAAACCGTATTTGATATTTTGCATACACTCGAAGTGACTCACGAAGGCACAAGTAGAGTGAAAGAGTCAAAAATCAATCTTTTGATACATTCTTTTGAACTTTTCCGAATGAAACCGAGCGAGACTATTGACGACATGTACACCCGTTTCACAAATATTGTCAATGGTCTAAAAGGACTCAACAAAAGTTTTTCAGATTTTGAGCTCGTAAATAAGATTCTAAGATCCATTCCTAAGAGTTGGGACCCTAAAGTCACTGCTACTTAAGAGGCTAAAGATTTAAATAACTTCCCTCTTGAAGAATTAATCGGGTCATTAATGACCTATGAAATAACTTGTAAAGCTCATGAAGAGCTAGAAGACATCCTTCCAAAGAACAAGAAGGATATGACACTTAGAACTTTCGAAGACCATTTGAGAGAAAACTCAAGTAATGAAGACTGTGATGATGACTTGGCACTTCTAATAAAGAAATTTAAAAAATTCATTAAAAGAAACAAGTTTAAAAATGACATAAAAATTAATTTGAACCGAAAAAGGACCAAGTTATTTGCTACGAATGCAAGAAGCTGGGACACTACAAAAGTGATTGTCCCCAGGCCAAGAAGAGAACACTAAAGAAGAAGGCGCTCAAAGCAACGTGGGATGACTCAAGCGCGTCCGAAGAAGAGGAGTACAACACCGAGCAAGTTGCTCATTACGCCCTAATGGCCATCGGAGATGAGGTAACGAATTTAATTGATGCAGATTTATCATTTGATGAATTATTAAATGTCTTCCATGACTTATTTGATGAATGCAAAACTATTAGTAGAAAATACAAATTGCTAAAAAATGAGCATGATATTCTTACTTGTAATTTCGATAAATTAAAAACTAAATATCATGATAGTTTAGCTCCATGTAAAAAATGTCATGATCTAGAAACTCTCCAAAAGGAGAACTTGCTACTTAAGGACACCATGAAGAAATTCGAGGTTGATAGCAAATCTTTGAATATGATCCTTACAAATAAGGGTCATGTTCATAAAAGAAGTGGAATCGGATTTGTGAGAACTCCTCACCAAAATCTAACCACCTTCATAAAAGGCCCTATTTTACATGTTCGGCACCAAAGCAAATGCAACTTTTGTTGCAAACATGGACATAAAACTTATCATTGTCCATTCAAGAAAATTAGTACCACCAAACTGATTTGGGTTCCTGAAGGAACCATGATAAATTCTATGCAACATGATAAACAATATAGATCAATTTTTGAGGCACCTAAAAGTAAATGGGTACCTAAAAATCATCCTTTCTTGTAGAAACATACACCATCACAAGCTAGGAGCAAGAGATGATACCTTGATAGTGGATACTTAAGGCATATGATCGGAAATCCATCTCAATTCTTTAAGCTCACTAGCATAGACGAAGGTTATGTCACCTTCGGAGACAACAACAAGGGTAAAATCATTGGCAAAGGAACCATAGGTAACAAATCCAACTTCTTTATTGAAGATGTTTTGTTAGTTGATGGTTTAAAATATAACCTCTTTAGCATTAGTCAATTATATGATAAAGGATATATTGTCAAATTCGAATCTAATGCTTGCATCATTGAAAAACCATACAAAAACATATTTATGATTGCATTAAAACAAAATAACATATACACTATTGACATTAATGATCTTTGCAATGAAATGTGTTTCTCGATTTTGAATGAGGATGCTTGGCTTTGGCATAGGAGATTAGGTCATACTAGCATGAAACTAATCATTCAAATATCATCCAAAGAACTTGTAAGAGAAATTCCTCATATCAAGTTCATCAAAGATAATGTGTGTGATGCTTGTCAATTAGGAAAACAAATTAAGAGTAGTTTCAAATCTAAGAATCAAATAAGCACCTCTAAGCCCTTACAATTGATCCATATGGACTTATTTGGACCTATCTCTATATCAAGCCTAGGAGGTAGCAAATACACCTTCGTCATTGTAGATGACTATAGTAGATACACATGGACTTATTTCTTAAAACACAAAAATGAATGCTTTAGATATTTTATCAAATTTTGTATACTTATCCAAAATGAAAAGGGTTCTATGATTTCGTCAATTAGAAGTGATCATGGTGGTGAATTTCAAAACCATGATTTCCAAGAATTTTGTAAATTTAATGGATACAATCACAACTTCTCTATTCCAAGAAATCCTCAACAAAATGGAGTAGTAGAAAGCAAAAATAAAAATTTACAAGAAATGACGAGAACCATGTTGAATGAATATAGCTTACCCAAATATTTTTGAGCTAAAGCCGTAAATACTGCATGTTATATTTTGAATAGAGTTCTAGTAAGACCCTTACTCACCAAAACTCCCTATGAGTTGTGGAATAACAAAAACCCTAATGTTTCATATTTTAAAGTTTTTAGGTGTAAGTGTTTTATCTTGAATGAAAAAGATGCCTTAGGAAAATTTGATGCTAAATCCGATGAAGGAATTTTCCTTGGTTATTCTTCTGTTTCTAAAGCTTTTCGTATCTTCAATAAAAGAATTTTAATTATAGAAGAATCTATTCATGTTGTTTTTAATGAGATTTCTGAAATCAAGAAAAATGATTTTGATAATGATGTTAATTTCGATTCTTTGAATTTAAATGAAACCCCTTCTTCAACTAGCAACTTGGATGCATTTACTTCCGAAACATCCTTACCCAAGGATTGGAAGTATGTAGATGCTCATCCTAAGGAGCTAATCCTAGGAGACACATCTAAGGGGGTTCTTCTTCTCTTAAAAATTTTTGTACCAACACTGCTTTTCTCTCCCAAATTGAACCTAAATATATTGACGAAGCCATGAAAGATGATTCATGGATTATCACAATGCAATATGAGTTAAATCAATTTAAGAGAAATGAGATATAGAAGCTTGTTCCTAGACTAAATGACCATTTAGTTATTGGTACTAAATGGGTCTTTAGAAACAAGCAAGATGGATATGGTATCGTGGTTAGAAACAAGGCTAGATTAGTAGCCAAAGGTTTCAACCAAGAAGAAGGTATCGATTATGAAGAAACCTTCGCTCCTGTGACTAAATTAGAAGTCATAAGGATGCTCCTTGCCTATACTAGTAATAATAATTTTAAGTTATTTCAAATAGATGTTAAAAGTGCTTTTCTTAATGGCTTTATTTCCGAAGAAGTTTATGTTGAACAACCTTCCAGATTTGAAAATAATAGCCTCCCTAATCATGTGTTTAAATTAACTAAAGCTCTCTATAGTTTACAACAAGCCCCAAGGGCTTGGTATGAGAGACTTAGTTCTTTTCTTATTGAAAATAATTTCACAAAAGGCAAGGTCGATACTACATTGTTTATCAAGAATTTTGAAAATAATTTTCTCATTATTCAGATTTATGTTGATGATATTATCTTTGGTTCTACAAACGAATCTCTTTGTGAATCTTTTACTAAAACCATGAGTCTCGAATTTGAAATGAGTTTGATGAGAGAATTAACATTTTTCTTAGACTTACAAATTAAGCAACTAAGAAATGACATCTTTATTAGTCAAACTAAATATGCTTTAGATTTGCTAAAAATATTTAATATGGAAAGCTCAAAAGCTATTAACACTCCTATGAGTACCTCCACTAAGTTAGAAGTTGATGAAAGTGGAGAAAGCTTCGATAAAAAAACTTATAGGGGTATGATATGAAGTTTGCTTTACCTCACTGCAACTAGACCAGATATCATGTTCAGTGTAGAACATTGTGCTAGGTTTCAATCGAACCCTAAAATATCTCATCTCAAAGCGGTTAAACGAATACTTAGATATCTTAAAGGTATCACAAATCTAGGATTATGGTATCCAAAAATTAAGAATTTTGAGTTAATTGCTTATGCTGATGCGGATTTTGCTAGGTGTAGACTAGATAGAAAAAGCACATCAGGAACATGTCAATTTTTGAGACATGCTCTTGTTTCCTGGTCATCTAAGAAACAAAATTCGGTTGCACTATCAACAACCGAAGCTGAGTATATTGTAGCTAGTGCATGCTGTGCACAAGTTGTGTGGATGAAAAACACCTTAGAAGATTATAAAGTTCATCTTAAAAATATTCTCATTAAATGTGATAACACAAGTACTATATGTTTAACAAAGAATCTCATTCAACACTCAAGAACAAAACATATTGATATTAGACATCACTTTATACAAGATCACATCACTAATCATGATGTAGTTATAGAGTTCATTGATACTAAACATCAACTAGCTGATATTTTTACAAAGCCTTTAAGTGAAAAACAATTTGATTTCATTAGAAGAGAATTAGGAATGTTAATGTGTCTGAATGCTTGAACTTATTAAATTTATTTTTCCGACTTTCTTGATTCAATGATCAAATCACTTAATTGCATATGATGAGAATTTTACTCGATTATATAACATGTTAGAAATTATGTGTTTTGGATACTAAAATTTCCATGTTGATGAGCATATTTATCTTCATTAAAAAACTATGGCAAAGATGTGTTCGATGCATGAACTTATTAAAATTATTTTTTGGAGGTTCTTGATTTAATGATCAAATCACTAATTGCTATAATGATTTTACATGATTACATGCCTTAATAACATGTTGAAAATTATGTATTTTGGATATAAAAATTTCTATGATAATAAGCATGTTTTATCTTAATAATTGTATTCGAAAATCTATAGCAAAACCTTGTCCGAATGCATGAAAGTCTTAAATTTTATTTTCAGATTTTCTTGATACATTATTCTCTTCCGGACTTAATAAGCATATGTCATATCGAGTTTGATTCATATCATTGATTTTTGACATATGGAATCAACTAGCAAATGCATCTCTCATAGACTTATCATGTGAAAAATATTTTTCGAAAAATGGATTTGATGATTCATTCTTATAAACTCCTCAAAAAAAAGGGGGAAGATATTTTTTACTTGCAAGGATTTGATTCACATACTTATCTTGATCCTTGTAAGAATGAAGAGTGCTTTAAATCTCGTATCGATTTTAACTTCATTCGAGTAATCTCACAAATGGCTTTTCTCCTTTATGCAAAACGATAATACCAAATAAAAGGAAGAAGTAATCTCCATGTTATGTTTTCCTTGAGATGTTTGTATAGTTGGTATCCTATCACTCATTGTTGAAAAATGACATGAACCTAGTTATGGCATGAATCATTACCATACTTATGTTTAAAATTTGCTTATATCGTTCTCCTTTTTGTTGATGACAAAGGGGGAGAAATATATGAATTGATACTATGAGTGCCATATTTGAATTTGAATTATGTTAAGATATCAAAAGAAGCTTGCATCGAAAGATATGGTAAATTGATGATAAAAATGCTATGATTGCCATATTTGCATTATGCCATATATGCATCATGTTAAGATATCAAGAACTTGCATCGCAATTTTACATGTTGATATATTACCATGTGATAAAATGCTATGATTACTAAACACTTGAAATATTTGCATCATGTTAGGATATCAAGAACTTGCATCGCAATTTTACATGTTGATATCTTGCCATGTGATGAAATGCTATGATTGCTAAACACTTGAAATGCTTGCGTTATGTTAAGATATCAAAAGCTTACATCGCAATTTTACATGTTGATATCTTACAATATGATGAATTGCTACAATTACTATCATTCACATTTGAAATGTAAGACTTAAAAATGGATGTCAAACCTTGACATCATTTTCAGAGAGATACATCATGATAGGAATCATGATAGGAGTATTGATAAGGTTAAACGATCTTAACTTATCAATATGTCTCTTGAATTCAAAGGCTTTGACTTCAAGAATGGCTTATCTCGAGTATGGCATATAGATAGGAGGAGTTAAGGTTAACTCCGTTATCAATTGATTGTCATCATCAAAAAGGGAGAGATTATTGAATCTCATATTTTGATTATGAAGTCAATTATAATTTGTTATCTAATCCATATGTTGAGATAAGTGTGCAGAATTAATTATAATGAAAGTAAGACATGCAGCAGGAGTTGCGCCGGAGTCAAGACTATGATCACGTTGGGGGTTCGAAAGTTCGACGGAAGTCCGGACGGTCGTCGAAGATTCAGCGGGAACAAATCCGAGAAGTCCAGGAGCTAAAGAAGCTCATCGGAACTCGCTAAGTGAATCGTCACAAGTCCAGGAGTTTGCTGGAAGTTCGCCGGAGCATCACCGAGGGTTTGTCGGATGTTCGCCGGAAGTTGACCGGAAGCTCGTCGGAAGAAGCGATTGACGCACCAAAGCAAGTTACAGTAAATGTCCTAAATATATCATAGTTAGCATGATAATTAAGTTAGAAATGGGAGGTGATCCCATTAACTTAATCTTGGGGCAATTGGGCCCTTGACAGACCCAAATTGGGCCGAATGGATTAGCCCATTCGGACCTAGATTTCCTGGCCAACGGTGGCATCGCCTAGGAGCTCAGTCTCCTAAGAAAGCTGGGCGATGGAACCGCCCATGTCAGGCGATGGTACCGCCTGGGCTCGGTCTCTGAGTGAGGTTAGGCGATGGTACCGCTTGAGCTCGATCTCCGAGCTATGTTAGGCGGTAGTACCGCTAGGACCCCGAAAATCCGGGATATGATATTTTTGAGCTCCAAATTTAAACCAGTTTAGGGCCTATATATACCCCACCCTTTCCTGCATGAAAGGGCACCGAAAGCTTTATCTTACTCTATGATTTTTAGAGCTCAAAATTATTGTAAAGGCCAAAAGTTCTTCTCCCTCTTTTCTTCCAAGTTTTGATCATTCAAGAGAGGAGTGAAGAATCTGTAAGGGTTGTTTCCTAAGCCCGTCAAAAGGAGTGAAACTATAAAAGGGTGGTTGGCCTTCGCCTATTGAAGGAAGGCCTCTAGTGGACGTTGGTGACCTCATCGGAGGAGGAAGCCAAAAGTGAATGTAGGTCAAGATTGACCGAACCACTCTAAATCTCGGTTTGCATTTACATTTTGTTCTCTATCTTAACTACAAACTGCCTCCATAGCTTTACTTTAACTGCACTTCGCTTGATCTTAAGTTAAAGTAATCTCTGAATCGACTTTCATATCGAAATCGTTTTTATCGTACGAACGTCATTTTAAATCGTTGAAAGTTTTCTGCTGCACTAATTCACCCCCCCCCCTCTTAGTGCTCTTGATCCTAACAAATCTTACAATATTTTAGAACATGTAAGCTAGCAAATTTTAATATCATTTTAAAGTATGCAAGCTATCAAATTTTATACATATAAAAGTTAGCAAAATTATACATCTTTTGAGATGTGCAAGATAGACTTTTTGCCTCTTCTTGAAATATGTAACTTAGCAAACATTGCTTCTCTTGAGATTTGCAAGATAGTACTTCTAGCTTCTCTTTTGAGATTAGCAAGCTAGCAAGTTTGCCTCTTTTCATGATGTGCACGCTAAAAATTCTTTCTCCCCCTTTGTTATTGGCAAAAAGAGGGGAATAATAAAATAATAGTGTAATTCATCAATTTTCAAATTATGACAAAAATAAATTGTTATTCTTATTTCAATATGTCATAATTAAGATAAACCTTGAATTTAAATTTAATTCAAGTCAATGCAATTTTAATCATGATTCTCATACATGATATGCAATACATCAAATTCATCATCATAATAAAATTATAAGTATTGCATGCATCATTTTAGAGTAAGCTAGCAATTTTGCTTCCTAGCAAGTTTTTCTCCTTGCAATTTGTGAGCTAGCAAATTTTATAATGAAAGTTGACAAAATTTTTGCATTTTTAGGGTGTGCAAGATTTTTGCTTCTTCTTGAAGTATGCAAGCTAGCAAAATTTCTCCTCCTTTGTCATTGTCAAAAAGAAGGGAAGACCCTTTACATCAATTTTCAAATTATGACAAAGGTAAAGTATCATCCTTATTTCAACATGTTTGTGCATTATTATAGTTTCAATTTACAACATGCATAATTTTAAAACTTTACATATCATCCTTACTCTATACATCATACCAAATCATCATTCATAATTACTTCAATATTAGTAACAAATCATAGTATTTCAAATTATATCCTACCATGCATGATCATAGTTTCTCATGATTATATCCTACCATGCATGATCATAGTTTCTCATTTATCAAATTATATCCTACCATGCATGATCATAGTTTCTCATTTGTATGTATCAAAATAAATTCATGAGTATTTTATGCATAATTTCATATCATCATATGAAAAAGATCAAGAGAATTTTGATGGTAAGATACACAAATAATGAAGACAAATTGTGAATATCAAGAGACATATTATGATTCCTCAAATAGCAAATAGAAAGAATCATAGTTAATAATCTTGATTTATAGAAAAGTATCATGTATTGAGAAATCAAAATAATGATTCATATATAAAAAAAATATCACAAGTTATATTCAAGAGAAAAATCATCATTCATGTTTAACTCATTCAATTTGTCAAATCAATATTTCTTAGATATGCATGATACCAAAACATGGTTTCAAATATTTAACATACATAATTTCAAATCATTTTCAAGATTTTCGAAGATAGAGAATATTTTGATTCTCATAAAAGATAGCTCAAGTAGAGAGATCAAAAAGAAAGTTCATGATTTGGTTGAAAAAATTTTATTCATTTTAAGGCATACAAGCCATAAATGCAAAGAAATCATGTCATGAAAGCTAAGATCACTTAAATACCAAAAGACATGATTCATATAGTAAATCTCTTTTTAAGTAAAATACCAAGAAAAGATCGTAGGAGTACAAAGAAGAGATATTGATTAAAAAAAATCTCAAGTAATTCCAATAAACCAAGATCATGATTTTTATAAAGCTCATTCAAATTCAAATCGTCAAAATCATCAAAATCTCAACATTTTTTTCAAGAGACTCAAAATGACATAAACAACTTTATCAATCTCTTAGTGAAAAATTGATAAGATAGAAAAAAAGAAATTTTCAAGAAAAATATTTTTCTCTTTTTAGTTGTTTCAATTCATATGATTTTATTTCATTTATGTCAAATAAAAACATGTATTATGTTTAAAAACCGAAAGTGCAAGATTTATTACGACAAAGATCGCATAAATCACAAAAATCATCATGTATCATTTTTAAATCTCATGCATAGTATAAAATCACCAAGCATGGTACCAAAAATTTTAATATTTTCATTACAACATTAAGCATGGTTTCATTGAACATAATTTTGAATGATTCTTATAGATATCTAAAACATTTTTAGTTTTAATTTATATGATTGACTTTATATTAGCATGCTCAAATTTTTGTTATTATGCCAAAACCATACATCATATTTTAAAATTAAAAGAACAAATATCATCATGGAAATCATTAAGATAAATAAACCATGAATTACTCAAAAATTATTATTACTTCAAATCATCATGCATAATTTAAATATAAAATCATCAAACATGATACTTATATTATTTAATATAAGCATGCCTTTTTCGTTTATGCCAAATCAAAACATGCATCATTTTCAAAACCGAAAAAGCTACTTTCATTACCATAAAAATCGATAATACATAAATCGCAAGAATCGTCATACATAATTTCGAAAAATAAATTTATTAGGCATGATATCATCAAACATGATTTCATAAGGTATTTTTAATCAAAATAATTTTGTTTATCATAAACATGTAATTTTCATGATTATTTTCAAAATTACTAGAATGATAAGAATGATCCTAATTTTTTTTTGTATTTTCATTAAACGTTATTAAACATGTAATTTTCTAAAAAGAATTATATATAATTTTCTAAACAAAAAAAATGTTTCATGAAAAGCATCATGTAATTTCGAAATAAACAAAGGGGATTTTGATTACCTCGTCGTCGAAAGCCATTAAGGAGTAGTTTGTCACCTCACCTTTGTTGATTTTCTCCTCGTCTTCGGGGGAGCTTGATTCGTCCAAGATTGTCTCCTTCTTCTTATATTCAAAACAAGTAGTTCCATTCTTTTTGTTCTTTAATTTTTGTTTCATGAACTTTTTAAATTTCATGAGTAGTTCAAGTTCACCATCACTTGAGCTTATGCTCGAGTAGTCTTCGATTGTTCTTAGTCCAAAATCCTTCCTATTCTTTGGAAGGTAGTTCTCATGTTCTTTACGTGTATTGCACGTCATTTCATAGGTTATTAGAGACTCGATAAGTTTTTCGATCAAAAAAGTATTCAAATTTTTTGATTCTTGTATAGCTGTTATTTTTGAATCCTAATTCTTATTAAGAGAACGTAAAATTTTGTATACAAGTTCAAAATTCGAAAAACTTCTACCAAGTGCTTTTAAATCATTTACGACATCCGTAAAACGGGTGTACATGTCAACAATGGTTTCACTTGGTTTTATTCGAAAAAGTTCAAAATCATGCATTAAAAGGTTAATTTTCGAATCTTTAACTTTGCTAGTCCCTTCATGTGTGATTTCAAAAGTGCACCAAATATCTTTAAACTTAGTTTTTGTCTAATGCGTAAAATAGAGTATTCATAGCTCTAGCATTTAAAAAAACATCTTCTTCTCCAAATCATTTCAATAGTTCATTGGAAGAGAAGACATTTGAAAACCAAATTTGACTATATGCCATAAATCGAGATTCAACGAAAGCAAGAAAACTCTCATTCGAGTTTTCCAATAAGTGTAGTCCGTCCCATTGAAAAAGGGAGGACGAATGAAAGAGTGACCATCTTGAAAGCCAAAAAGAGCTATTTCTATTTGGGTATTAAACCAAATTAGAAAATGAGGCTCTGATACCATTTGTTAGGAAAAGAGTCGGCACTAAGAGGGGGGCGTGAATTAGTGCAGCGGTAAAATAACGTCGGTTTAAAACTTCATTTCGATAAAACCACTTTCTGTCGTAAAATTGTTTCGTAAATATCTTAACTTGAAACATGTTCATAAATGTATTGAAAGCAGTGAACTATTAAAGAGGTTTGTAGTAAAGTAAATTGCTCAAATATAGAAATGCAAACCAGAGAAGAACACGCCGATTTTATAGTGGTTCGGTCGTCGTGACCTACATCCACTCCACCAATTCCTCTTCCGTTGAGGCCACCGGCATCCACTATCGATCTTTCTTTATAGGCGAAGATCAACCTCATTCTTACAGCTCTTTCTCCTTTTACCGGGTTTAGGAGATAACCCTTACACCCCCACTCACTCCTCTCTCAAACTATTCTAACACTTAGAACTTTGAGAGGAGTTTCACACAAGATTACAGCAAAGTTTCTTTCCTTTTTACTCTCAATACTTGTGTTCTTTAACCAGGGATGAGAGGGGTATTTATAGGCTTCAAGTTGATTCAAACTTAGAGCATAAAAACATCTGATCTCGGGTTTCCCGAGCACGGGCTGTCACGGCCTTAGCTGGAATTGCCTAAGGCGTGAGGCACCCTTGCGGCTAAAACGCGAACTTAGCTTGCGTTACCCAAGTTCCGAGTCACCCTCGCGGCGAGGACGCGAACTTAGCTTGCGGTGCCTAAGTCGCGCTTTGCCCTTGTGATCTTGCTCCGCAAGGATCAGCCCACTTTGTAACCTCTCGCAGGTCCCGAAGGACCTGTAAAAGAGAAAGTTGGTTAGTTCGAAAGAACGAGCGACGGATAAGTCCCGAAGTCTCGCGGAAAAGGGGAAGCTTTACAAGCAATTCGACGAACACCTTGTGTGCACAAGAGAAAAGAGGGAGAGGGGGAAAAGCAAGGCTTTCAAGGATGAACGAACAGCTGCAAGCCCACAAACAGCCGCTCACCTGGTCCCGAGCGCGAACACAAGTCCCCGTAAAGGTCACGTGCGAACTTGCGAAAGAGAGTTCAACGCCCGGTATATAACCGAAGCCCCATCCAGCCCTGTGCCACCCGGGGGGTTCCTAGGGGCTGAGATGGCTGACGTTTTGGTGAGCGGAGGCAGATTCCAGAAATCAGCCCGCGGCACACGAAAACGGAGCTGTTTTGGGCTGTTTTGGGGCTGTTTTGCTCGGTTCGGTGAGCGGTCGCTTTGTAACACTGCAGCGAGTTCGAACTTACATTTTTACAAGCAAAATGACCCAAAACTAAGAGAAAACATCCTGTCAAGCAGCTGTACATGTTGGGGTGAGCGACGAACGGTTCGTTGAACGAAGTTGTTGCGGGTGCGAAGCGACTGTTCGTGACATTCTCCCCCACTTAAACTGTCGACGCCCTCGTCGACGCTTGTTGATAGTTGTTGACGATTGCTTCTTCATGCCGTAGGGTGTCCTCTGGCTCCCAGCTGGCTTCGGTTCGGGGAAGCTTTCGCCACTTCACCAAATACTCCGTCTGTTCAGCTCCATTGGGTAGCTTTATCTTACGGTCCGCCAGGATTGTTTCAACTCGCTTCTCGTAGGAGGCAGTGGTGGGGGGTAGCCGAGTTGGTATACTTCGTGATGCATCTTGCGGATCCGAGTGGTAGGCTTTCAGGTTGCTGGCGTGAAGAACATTGTGAATTTTGAACCACGCCGGCAGCTGCAACTTGTAGGAAACATTGCCTACCCTGCTGATAATTGGGAAGGGCCCTTCATATTTGCGCACCAATCCCTTGTGGATTTTGTTCCGGAAGAATTGGAGGGATGCTGGTTGAAGCTTTACCAACACCAAATCGCCGACCTTGAACTCTTGCGGTCGCCTTCCCAAGTCTGCCCACTTCTTCATTCTTCTTGCCGCCTTCTCCAAGTAAGCCCGCGCAATATCTGCATTTCGATGCCACTCCTTTGCGAAATGGTAAGCTGACGGGCTACTCCCAGTGTATCCAATTGCCATGGTGTGCGGAGTCGACGGTTGTTGTCCTGTAATAATCTCGAAGGGGCTCTTGTTGGACGCAGAGCTCCGCTGCAAGTTGTAGGAGAATTGGGCAATGTCCAACAACTTCACCCAATCTCGTTGGTTGGCACTCACGTAGTGCCGAAGATATTGCTCCAAGAGCGAGTTTATCCTTTCAGTCTGACCATCCGTCTGGGGGTGGAGGCTTGTGGAGAAGTATAACTTTGACCCCAACAACTTGAATAACTCGGTCCAGAATCGTCCCAGGAACCGAGCATCTCGATCACTAATGATGTTGTGCGGGACTCCCCAATACTTCACCACATCTCTCATCATCAGCTTGGCCGCCTCCTCTGCTGAACAGTGTAGGGGAGCAGCAATGAACGTTGCATACTTTGAAAACCGATCGACCACCACGAGTATCGATCCGAGTCTCCCTACAAGTGGCAAGCTCGATATGAAGTCCAAGGAAATGCTCTCCCACGGCCTCTCTAGCACGGGCAACAGCTCCAAAAGTCCCACCGGCTTCCGTTGTTCCGCCTTGTCTTATTGGCAAGTGAGGCACGTTCGAACATATTCCTCCACGTCAATCCCCATCTTTGGCCAGTAGAAGGCCCTCTCCACGAGAGCCAATGTTCGGTGAATACCTGGGTGTCCAGCCCAAAGGGAATCATGACACTCTTTTAAGAGTTCACGCCTCAAATTGTCCACTCGGGGAACGTAAACCCTATTCCCTTTTGTGTAAACAAGTCCCTCCTGGACCCAAAATCGTCGTGCCTTGCCTTCTTTGATGAGCTGCATCAGGATGACTGCCTGGGGGTCACTATACAGTCCATCCCTGATCCTGGAAAGGAAGTTGGAGTGCAACTGACTTGCTTGGCCTCCGCCCTCCAATTGTATGGCATTCATGCGCTCCACTTTCCGACTCAATGCATCGGCCACGACATTTGCCTTCCCAGGTTTATACTCCATGCCATATCAAATTCGGCCAAGAGTCATGCCAT
>CM017188.1:40698320-40705820 GCA_004837865.1 Musa balbisiana | reverse complement strand
CTTTGTAACCTCTCGCAGGTCCCGAAGGACCTGTAAAAGAGAAAGTTGGTTAGTTCGAAAGAACGAGCGACGGACAAGTCCCGAAGTCTCGCGGAAAAGGGGAAGCTTTACAAGCAATTCGACGAACACCTTGTGTGCACAAGAGAAAAGAGGGAGAGGGGGAAAAACAAGGCTTTCAAGGATGAACGAACAGCTGCAAGCCCACAAACAGCCGCTCACCTGGTCCCGAGCGCGAACACAAGTCCCCGTAAAGGTCACGTGCGAACTTGCGAAAGAGAGTTCAACGCCCGGTATATAACCGAAGCCCCATCCAGCCCTGTGCCACCCGGGGGGTTCCTAGGGGCTGAGATGGCTGACGTTTTGGTGAGCGGAGGCAGATTTCAGAAATCAGCCCGCGGCACACGAAAACGGAGCTGTTTTGGGCTGTTTTGGGGCTGTTTTGCTCGGTTCGGTGAGCGGTCGCTTTGTAACGCTGCAGCGAGTTCGAACTTACATTTTTACAAGCAAAATGACCCAAAACTAAGAGAAAACATCCTGCCAAGCAGCTGTACATGGTGGGATGAGCGACGAACGGTTCGTTGAACGAAGTTGTTGCGGGTGTGAAGCGACCGTTCGTGACATTCTCCCCCACTTAAACTGTCGACGCCCTCGTCGACGCTTGTTGATAGTTGTTGACGATTGCTTCTTCATGCCGTAGGGCGTCCTCTGGCTCCCAGCTGGCTTCGGTTCGGGGAAGCTTTCGCCACTTCACCAAATACTCCGTCTGTTCAGCTCCATTGGGTAGCTTTATCTTACGGTCCGCCAAGATTGTTTCAACTCGCTTCTCGTAGGAGGCAGTGGTGGGGGGTAGCCGAGTTGGTATACTTCGTGATGCATCTTGCGGATCCGAGTGGTAGGCTTTCAGGTTGCTGGCGTGAAGAACATTGTGAATTTTGAACCACGCCGGCAGCTGCAACTTGTAGGAAACATTGCCTACCCTGCTGATAATTGGGAAGGGCCCTTCATATTTGCGCACCAATCCCTTGTGGATTTTGTTCCGGAAGAATTGGAGTGATGCTGGTTGAAGCTTTACCAACACCAAATCGCCGACCTTGAACTCTTGCGGTCGCCTTCCCAAGTCTGCCCACTTCTTCATTCTTCTTGCCGCCTTCTCCAAGTAAGCCCGCGCAATATCTGCATTTCGGTGCCACTCCTTTGCGAAATGGTAAGCTGACGGGCTACTCCCAGTGTATCCAATTGCCATGGTGTGCGGAGTTGACGGTTGTTGTCCTGTAATAATCTCGAAGGGGCTCTTGTTGGATGCAGAGCTCCGCTGCAAGTTGTAGGAGAATTGGGCAATGTCCAACAACTTCACCCAATCTCGTTGGTTGGCACTCACGTAGTGCCGAAGATATTGCTCCAAGAGCGAGTTTATCCTTTCAGTCTGACCATCCGTCTGGGGGTGGAGGCTTGTGGAGAAGTATAACTTTGACCCCAACAACTTGAATAACTCGGTCCAGAATCGTCCCAGGAACCGAGCATCTCGATCACTAATAATGTTGTGCGGGACTCCCCAATACTTCACCACATCTCTCATCATCAGCTTGGCCGCCTCCTCTGCTGAACAGTGTAGGGGAGCAGCAATGAACGTTGCATACTTTGAAAACCGATCGACCACCACGAGTATCGATCCGAGTCTCCCTACAAGTGGCAAGCTCGATATGAAGTCCAAGGAAATGCTCTCCCACGGCCTCTCTGGCACGGGCAACGGCTCCAAAAGTCCCACCGGCTTCCGTTGTTCCGCCTTGTCTTGTTGGCAAGTGAGGCACGTTCGAACATATTCCTCCACGTCAATCCCCATCTTTGGCCAGTAGAAGGCCCTCTCCACGAGAGCCAATGTTCGGTGAATACCTGGGTGTCCAGCCCAAAGGGAATCATGGCACTCTTTTAAGAGTTCACGCCTCAAATTGTCCACTCGGGGAACGTAAACCCTATTCCCTTTTGTGTAAACAAGTCCCTCCTGGACCCAAAATCGTCGTGCCTTGCCTTCTTTGATGAGCTGCATCAGGATGACTGCCTGGGGGTCACTATACAGTCCATCCCTGATCCTGGAAAGGAAGTTGGAGTGCAACTGACTTGCTTGGCCTCCGCCCTCCAATTGTATGGCATTCATGCGCTCCACTTTCCGACTCAATGCATCGGCCACGACATTTGCCTTCCCAGGTTTATACTCCATTGCCATATCAAATTCGGCCAAGAAGTCCTGCCATCGTGCTTGTTTTGGGGAGAGTTTCTTCTGAGTTTGGAAATAGCTCAGAGCGATGTTGTCTGTCCTCAGCACAAATCGCGATCCGAGAAGATAGTGTCGCCAAACCCGTAGACAGTGGATCACCGCCGTCATCTCCTTCTCATGCACCGGATACCGCCGCTCGGTCTCGTTGAGTTTGCGGCTCTCGTAGGCCACCGGATGACCCTCCTGCATGAGCACTCCCCCAATAGCGAAGTCTGAAGCATCTGTATGGACTTCGAAGGGCTCCCCATAGTCCGGCAATTTGAGCACCGGTTCTTCCAGAACAGCAGCCTTCAGATCTTGGAATGCTGTTTCACATTTGTCAGACCACTTCCAAGGCTGCTCCTTCTTCAGTAACTCCGTCAGTGGAGTTGCACGCTTCGAATACCCCGCTATGAAGCGTCGATAGTAGTTGACGAAACCAAGGAAGGATCTCAACTCTGGCACCTTCTTTGGAGTTCGCCATTCCGCAACTGCTTGCACCTTTGATTTGTCCATCCGAATGGAGCCATCACCGATTCGATGCCCCAAGAATAAGATCTCCGTTTGGGCAAAGTAACATTTCTCCCTTTTCACGAACAAAGTGTTCTCCCTGAGAACCTTGAAAATTGTCCGTAGGTGCTTGACATGCTCCTCGAGCGTTTGACTGTAGACGACGATATCGTCTAAGTAGACGACCACGAACTTGTCCAAATACTCCTTGAATAACTGGTTCATGAGAGTGCAGAACGTGGCCGGAGCGTTGGTTAAGCCGAAAGGCATCACCAGGAACTCAAACGCTCCATACCTGGTCACACAGGTAGTCTTCGCTTCGTCGCCTTCAGCAATGCGCACCTGCCAGTACCCCGACCGAAGGTCGAGTTTCGAGAAATACTTGGCCTTGCCCAACTGGTCGAACAAGTCCGCGATGAGCGGGATGGGATACTTGTTCTTCACCGTCACTTTGTTGAGGGCTCGATAATCAACGCATAGTCGGAGGCTCCCATCTTGTTTCTTTTGGAAGAGGACTGGAGCTCCGAATGGTGCTTTAGAGCTGCGGATGAGACCACCGCTTAGCAGTTCACCTAACTGCTTTCTGAGTTCAGCCAACTCTGGCGGGGGCATGCGGTAGGGTGGTCTCGCTGGAGGCTTCACTCCTGGCTCCAGCTCGATGCTATGATCTACGCCTCTGCGTGGTGGAAGAGTCTTCGGCAACTCGGGTGGCATAACATCATTGAACTCCTTCAGGACGTTCGCCACCGCAGCAGGTTCTTGAATGGCCCTCTTGTCGAGCGGCTCTAGCTTCATAGCGGCCACGAATGTTAGTTCACCTTTCCGCACCCCTTTCTTCAGTTGCAAAGCTGATATGTGTTGGGGTTCCTTGGTTCCTCTCCGAGAGACGGGAACCACGCAGGGATCGTCACCCCCCATCATACACAAGGAGTTTAGGAACGGCATTGGCACCAACTTCGCTGCGTGCATGAACTCCATTCCAAGAATCACTTGGAAGTCGTCCAGTGGCACTGCCATCATGTTGGTGTTCCCGCTCCATGTTCCGATCTTGATGGGAACTCCCTTCGCCAACCCGGAGATTCGCCTGGCCTCCGAGTTCACCGCCTTCATTCGGCTTGGGCTCTTCTCCAAGATCAGCCCAAGTCGCTTTGCTTCTGAATCGGCAATAAAGTTGTGGGTGGCACCCGTGTCCACCATAGCACGGGTTGTTTGGCCATTTAGCTTGATGTCCACGTACATCAGCTCACCAGTTCCTGCTTTTTGTAGCCTTGTCTTCGTGTTCTCCCCCACTTGACCCCGCATGGCGTTCAACAAACGCATTGCTCCCATCCGGGGTCCTTGCGACTCCTCGCCGTCGCTGCTGGATTCAGAACTACTCGAACTAAGAGCGACAGCCTTGCCCTTGTCCGATTTGGGGGGGTGGATGGAAGCTGTTAAAGCGTTGAGTGCCTGTTTTTGTGGGCACTCCCTCACCATGTGCGGCCCTCCGCACAAGAAGCATCCGCCAGGTTTCGGGGCCTTGCCTTTCGGGCTTGGCCCTTTGTGGGAACTCTTCTTCTTTTGTTCGCCCCCGAGCTCCTTCCCTCGAGAATATTTTGGAGGGCGATTGCTTGAAGATTGTTTTCTTCTTCCCGGGTCTTCTGAGGAAACAAAGTCGGTGAGCCTTTCTGCGGCAGCAATTGCCCCGACCAAATCGGCGACATTCCTTCGATGTAGTTCTTGTTGCGCCCATGGCTTCAAACCATCAAGGAAGCTGAACAGCTTATCCTTCTCGGACATGTCTTGGATGTCCAGCATTAGCGCAGAAAATTGCTTCACGTAGTCTCGGATGGAAGTATTTTGGCGGAGTTGTCTCAACTTCCTTCTTGCGACGAACTCGGTGTTCTCCGGTAGGAACTGAGTTCGCAACTCCCGCTTCAAGTCCTCCCATGTGTCAACTCGACACCGACCTTGTTGGATCTCCTCCCAACGGGTTCTCCACCAAAGTTTTGCATCTCCGTTCAGATACATTGTTGCTATAGAAACTTTGGTTTCTTCAGAATCGGGCCTCGTAGCTCGAAAGTATTGTTCCATGTCGAACAGAAAATTCTCGAGCTCTTTGGCATCTCTGGCCCCTCCATAACCATGAGGCTCGGGTGCCCTCAAGTTTTGTGGTGGTGCAACGCGGGTGTTGCTTCCTCCCGCATTTAGTGCTCTCGTGAGCATAGCCACCCTTGAAGAGAGTTCCGCCACCACTTCCTGTAGGTGCTGCACGGAGTCTTTGGTGTCATCCGACAGTCGGTCGACTAGGGCCTCGACCTTATCGATCCTAGACTCCGCTTCCTCTTGCGAGCTCTCTACCCCGACAAGCCTTTGTTGGCCGTGGTAGAGTTCCTCCACGCTCGCTTCAAGAACATCCAGGCGGGTTTCCGCCGTTGTGAGTCTCTCCTTGTGACTCTTTTTCCCAGTTAGCGCTCCAGATTGCGCTTCCTCCGCTCGCGGAGAGTAGCCAACTTCTCGCTCATCACGTTCGCTGCACGCGCTCCTCTTGAGCGGCTCCAACAGCATGAGAGCGAGTGTGCACATGCAGCCCACCTGCGGCTGCTTGGGGCAAGGGTCCGGCTTGCCCCGTCTTGCTTGATTCGCCACGATGCTTTGCCATGGCGAAGTTGCGAAGTTCCTTCGCTGCTCGCTCGAAGTGCTTGCCCGCTCTGATACCACAATGTCACGGCCTTAGCTGGAGTTGCCTAAGGCGTGAGGCACCCTCGTGGCGAGGACGCGAACTTAGCTTGCGTTACCCAAGTTCCGAGTCACCCTCGTGGCGAGGACGCGAACTTAGCTTGCGTTACCCAAGTTCCGAGTCACCCTCGTGGCGAGGACGCGAACTTAGCTTGCGTTACCCAAGTTCCGAGTCACCCTCGTGGCGAGGACGCGAACTTAGCTTGCGTTACCCAAGTTCCGAGTCACCCTCGTGGCGAGGACGCGAACTTAGCTTGCGTTACCCAAGTTCCGAGTCACCCTCGTGGCGAGGACGCGAACTTAGCTTGCGTTACCCAAGTTCCGAGTCACCCTCGTGGCGAGGACGCGAACTTAGCTTGCGTTACCCAAGTTCCGAGTCACCCTCGTGGCGAGGACGCGAACTTAGCTTGCGTTACCCAAGTTCCGAGTCACCCTCGTGGCGAGGACGCGAACTTAGCTTGCGTTACCCAAGTTCCGAGTCACCCTCGTGGCGAGGACGCGAACTTAGCTTGCGTTACCCAAGTTCCGAGTCACCCTCGTGGCGAGGACGCGAACTTAGCTTGCGTTACCCAAGTTCCGAGTCACCCTCGTGGCGAGGACGCGAACTTAGCTTGCGTTACCCAAGTTCCGAGTCACCCTCGTGGCGAGGACGCGAACTTAGCTTGCGTTACCCAAGTTCCGAGTCACCCTCGTGGCGAGGACGCGAACTTAGCTTGCGTTACCCAAGTTCCGAGTCACCCTCGTGGCGAGGACGCGAACTTAGCTTGCGTTACCCAAGTTCCGAGTCACCCTCGTGGCGAGGACGCGAACTTAGCTTGCGTTACCCAAGTTCCGAGTCACCCTCGTGGCGAGGACGCGAACTTAGCTTGCGTTACCCAAGTTCCGAGTCACCCTCGTGGCGAGGACGCGAACTTAGCTTGCGTTACCCAAGTTCCGAGTCACCCTCGTGGCGAGGACGCGAACTTAGCTTGCGTTACCCAAGTTCCGAGTCACCCTCGTGGCGAGGACGCGAACTTAGCTTGCGTTACCCAAGTTCCGAGTCACCCTCGTGGCGAGGACGCGAACTTAGCTTGCGTTACCCAAGTTCCGAGTCACCCTCGTGGCGAGGACGCGAACTTAGCTTGCGTTACCCAAGTTCCGAGTCACCCTCGTGGCGAGGACGCGAACTTAGCTTGCGTTACCCAAGTTCCGAGTCACCCTCGTGGCGAGGACGCGAACTTAGCTTGCGTTACCCAAGTTCCGAGTCACCCTCGTGGCGAGGACGCGAACTTAGCTTGCGTTGCCTAAGTCGCGCTTCGCCCTTGCGATCTTGCTCCGCAAGGATCAGCCCACTTTGTAACCTCTCGCAGGTCCCGAAGGACCTGTAAAAGAGAAAGTTGGTTAGTTCGAAAGAACGAGCGACGGACAAGTCCCGAAGTCTCGCGGAAAAGGGGAAGCTTTACAAGCATTCGACGAACACCTTGTGTGCACAAGAGAAAAGAGGGAGAGGGGGAAAAACAAGGCTTTCAAGGATGAACGAACAGCTGCAAGCCCACAACAGCCGCTCACCTGGTCCCGAGCGCGAACACAAGTCCCCGTAAAGGTCACGCTGCGAATGCCGGGACCGAAGAGAGTCAACGCACGGTAATAAGAAGCCCCATCCAGCCCTGTGCCACCCGGGGGTTCCTAGGGGACGGAGATGACCTGACGTTTTGGTGAGCGGAGGCAGATTTCAGAAATCAGCCCGCGGCACACGAAAACGGAGCTGTTTTGGGCTGTTTTGGGCTGTTTTGCTCGGTTCGGTGAGCGGTCGCTTTGTAACGCTGCAGCGAGATCGAACTTACATTTTTACAAGCAAAATGACCAAAACTAAGAGAAAACATCCTGCCAAGCAGCGTTGACAGGTGGAATGATGCGGACAAAGGTTCGTTGAACGAAGTGTTGCGGGTTTGTTTTGGGGCAAAAGAGACCGTTCGTGAGCAGCTACGACCACCGTCGCTGCGGCACGCCGAAAACGGACAAAAAATGGCCAAAACAGCCCA